>OY754982.1:10070545-10167545 GCA_963576475.1 Molanna angustata
AAACAAGTTTTGCCCGTTCGAGACTAGAACTAGGCAATGGACTGGACTGGACTGGACTCGCCTGGCCTGGCCTGGCCTGGACTGGACTGGACTGGACTGGACTGGACTGGACTGGACCGATTTCATGTAACGCACACAAAACCACATTTTTTAATTTAGTTAATATACAATATTTTCAAAAAAATTGGAATTTCAGGTACTTGCTATAGGTCGAGTGTAAATGAATGTGTCCTTGAAACAAGTATAGGTATTTTTTAACAGATTTTTAATTATCTCAATAGAGACGAAGTTGGAATATTTATTGTAGGAGAACCGGGAAATCAAGGCAACTACAGGGCTTACGACCTGTCATCGGCTGGTTTACGTGATCACTTTATGCGCTTGCGCAACGTTCACCAATTATGCCTTTTAATGAGATCCTTATCAATTCAATTTTGAAAGTTCTATATATTGTAATACTGAAATTCTGTTCGCTTGAAAATAAGGAATTTTTACTACAGCCATCTATGGGTGAAATTATGAACAACAATCTTATTATTTTTATTTATTTTGTTGGAACGCCATCTATTGAGAGAATTGGTTTTTTGTAAATAATTCTCTCAATAGATGGCGTTCCAACAAAATAAATAAAAATAATAAGATTGTTGTTCATAATTTCACCCATAGATGGCTGTAGTAAAAATTCCTTATTTTCAAGCGAAAAGAATTTCAGTATTACAATATATAGAACTTTCAAAATTGAATTGATAAGGATCTCATTAAAAGGCATAATTGGTGAACGTTGCGCAAGCGCATAAAGTGATCACGTAAACCAGCCGATGACAGGTCGTAAGCCCTGTAGGTGCCTTGATTTCCCGGTTCTCCTACAGTAAATATTCCAACTTCGTCTCTATTGAGATAATTAAAAATCTGTTAAAAAATATCTTTGACTCCCGACAGGGAAAAAAATCCAATGTTTGCGCATATGCAATAATAAAAATATTCAAGTACCTATAGGTATATTACATTTCCATTATTTTCCCAAAATTGAGCAAAAATTCTTGTACCTACTTTAGATGAAAGAAATCGGCCGAGGCAGGATTCGAACTCGCGACCACTGTAGAACTAATACAGCGCGCAAACCGCTCTGCCACCGACCTATCACATTATATAGGTATAATTATTTTCTAAAGAAGTTGTACATAATATATCAAAACTAGAGAGGTAGACATATAATTTTTGTCTAAAGATTTTTTTTTGACTAAAGGAACCAAACACAAATGAGACAATGTGTAGATCGAAATAGATAGGTGGTGGCAGATCGGTTAGCGCGCTGGGATAGTAATCCAGTGGTCGTAAGTTCGAATCCTGCCTCGACCGGTTTCGTTCACCTATAGCAAAAAAATGTATTTATTATAGCAAATTAAATTATCTAGTTGGGGAGTTTCGTTTTTTTTCGATATTTTTTGAAATATTAGAAATATAGGAATTAAAACACATAAATTTATCATAAAAAATGTTATCCTTTTATGGTTTTTGAGATATACGGAAAAATAAAAAAAAGGAAAAATTCCCTCATACTCGCGTCTTGGCTTAATACTGTCGATTCATTAAGACAACTAAATTATCTTGAACAAATCGACAATTGGATAAATATGTGCGTGTTACAAGGCTAATATTTATTCTTCGTATAGGTATACGAGGAGAAAAATACGGATGCGTCTGATTACAAGAGCCATCAAAAGAAAAATGATATGAAAATCACATTATTATTTGACTTACTTTGATTTATACCAAAACGTGGATCATTTACACCTACATTTGTGTGAGGGGTGAATATTTCATTTTGTCTCTTTGATAAATGACTATTGGTAGAAGGAAAGCTTGTAAGATGGAAAATGTTTCCATGAGAAATGAATTCCAAATAGTGTTTTGACATATAAAAATAACATTTGTCACTTGAAGGATTCAAGATGGTGCACATATGAAACAAAATCCTTGTATATTTATTAAACTTTTAATTGTCTATTTTATTCGTGTGAATTGAAATGCCAATAAAATAAAAGTTATTATTCAGTAATGGGTCTTCCTCAAAGCCTAGTCCTTTGATTTGTTAGGGTGTTTTCGGTTCGATGTCGATCAATGTCTTATGTATGTCATAACGGTGTATATGTAGGTACGTTCGATCTTGCTCGAATGAACGTAAAAACGTCGAGCATGAACCACGTACGTAGATTTATTAGCTTTTAAGAACATATTTTAATATATGGATGGCTGAATCGTTGTTGCGATGCGTATGTTGCACTTTATAACAATTTATGAATTGATCTACTAATTATTTTGTGGAAGTGCATAGTAAGATTAACTCCAGTCCAGTCCAGTGTATTGACTAGTCCTAGCCTCGGACGGGCAAAATATTAAAAAACGAGTGGGTTGTGGCCAACGCTATAGCCCTCACTACAAAGTATTCAAATTTTGTATGGAAAATTTTCAGCCTATTAATGAATCGAATTTGTTAAAATACATAATATTTTTGATTTTAATATTTTATAAGGAAATATTTGGTCCTACCTGTGAAGGAGGATCTTGGAGGATCCGGTTTAACCACGAGCTAGAAATAATGTATGGCGAACCAAACGTTGTCCAATACATCAAAATACAACGTTTACGTTGGCTCGGACACGTTTGTAGAATGGAGGATAGCCCCAAAGAAAGTATTGGACACATGTCCTGAAGGAAGAAGAAGCAGAGGGAGACCTAGGATGAGATGGCTGGACGACATCGAGGGCGATATAAGAGCGATCGGACAGACAAATTGGAGGAGACCTGCTGTCGACAGGGCGGGATGGAGGCAGTTTCTTGAGGAGGCCAAGGCTCGCACCGGGCTGTAGCGCCATTGCTGATGATGATAAGGAAAACTTGATAATTCTTCAATGCCATTTTATGAAAGTGGTGCGCCTTTAATTTGATTTGAAAATCAAAATATAAAATATAAAGTTTCCTATCCTCGGGGTCTATTTGGAAGATTTGATTAAATATCCTTCATTATCTAATGGGGTCTCAGCGAGTATTAGATAGGTATACAAATTAGCAGAATTTGAAAAGAATCGAATAAGTACCTACTTTAGTCTTTAATCGACAAAGTAGAATAAACACGCCGTACATAGAACCTACAAAGCACATATGTAGTACACAGCACACACACACATATTGTGATGAAACTTTCAGAATACAATATCTGCATGACACTTGTTGATAATCTGCAATAAAAATAGCACATTTCATAAGGAGAAAAGCTATACCACCACCTACCAACAAGTATTTCACTTTTTTGTAAAATATCGTCCAACCCTTTTATTTCCATTCGTTTTTGAATAAATGAGGAATCCACTTATAACATATTTTCATGAAACGGTCCCACTAATAGTTTAAATTTGAACACGAGCATACTCAAATGCTTAACATTTTTAACAAAGCTTTGATGTCACTGAAGACATGAGTTCGGGACAGCTTTTCACAGCGTTTACAGTAAACTAATATATGGACAAACCAGCGTAATGTGACACACACCAACTAGCAGTTGTTTCTGCTTTTTAAAATGGGAGACAAAAAACTTTTTGACTAGCGTCTGGCGACAAATGAATCAAGGGAAAATTATACGGAATGCAATAAAATACGACAGTGAAATAATAGTATGAATTGTACGTAAATCACATTCCCCTTAATTTTTTCGTAGGGTTCAGTTAGTATTTATAAATAATAACGACTCGCATGAGCGAGTTGCTTCATAAATTGAATGGAAATTGATCGTAGGAAAAATGTTATCAACACCTTTGCCATTTGAGGTTACTAATAAGTTTATTATGTATTCGCATTTTATCACATTTTTCAAATAAATTATATTTCTCAACATATTATTTGCGTAGTTGTGTGATACCTACTGTAATTTTTTTTCAGTTAAATGCTTATGCGCACGCGTATTTCCGACTTCCGTCCTTCGATCCGTCTGTCGCCAGACGCTTGTTTGATTCCGTTTTTGATGCCATTAAGCTTTTTTTTGCCAACTTTTTGATGGATGCCATTACAAAAGCTGATGGTCTGGTATGACTGACGTCCGTAGGACAATAATTATTGTTTTCAGCTAGAATAAGTAATTTCATCACTAGTGATGAGCAACACTCTTGCAATTCTGGCCGTCTCGGTCTTGGTCTTGCAAGACTCTTATCACCAAGTACAAGAATTATTGTTATTATAATTATAATAATTATCACCAATTACTACAACTCCAGGCAGGTGAACATTTTGATCAAAAAATTCATCAAATATAATGACATTCAAATCTAACTCTGTACATAAAATTGAAATTGATTGAAGTAAAATATACCTATACACAAAAATAATTAAGGTTTCTCTCTATTTAGACAATTTAATATGTTAACTTATATGGCTGAGAGCACTCTTAACGGTGAAGAGCCAAAAAAAAGTACAAGAAAAGAAGGCGCAAGACCAAAAACAGGCATTGCAAGACCAAAAGTCTTGAAAGACTAAATGCAAGAGTCTTGCGGTCTTGGAAAATTTTAAAAACTTATTTATTTTTAACTAAATAGCATCTAAGCAATTAAATACGTAGGTAGGTAGGTAGGTACTATCGACGTATTTTTTTTATTTATTTAACTTTTTGTACATAATATAAACAAATATATTGCACACTGGCAGACTTATTGCCATTAGGCAATTTCTTCCAACCAACCACTAATAATTCTTCTTGCAATAATACTATAAATTGGTGTTTTTTGTCATATTTCATTGTAATTAGAGGCTTTTTTAGAGAATGTTTTTTGTAAGTTACCCGCAAAACAATGTGGGGTTACCAGCGACAGGTGTGCGGGTGTACATAACATTATAAAAGAAAGCACGACACATGTATTTATACCCACACACCAGTCTCATCTCACCTAAAAAGGCAGCATTCAGAATCGATGATGAACCTCATTTCTGAACTATACGAGATGTTATTTTGTAAATTGTATTTTCGATACCCGGCTGCTCTATTCTAGTGGAAGCACTATTCTAAGCCGGTGCCTGAAGTCGATTTATTCTGAAATATTTTGAGTATGATGATAAACAAAATAGGGTTCGAATGGTTGGTAGGGTCTCGGAGGTGCATGCTCTGCTGGAGAGTAGGTACCAGTAAATCCCGAGTAACGCCATGTTGCATATCACCAGCAACACTACCAGCAAGTCCGACTCACTAGCGTCCACGTCGCGAACCCTGGTAATGTGGCCTACTATAATAATAGTGGGTCACAGCAGATAGCTGAGAGGGCGATGGCAAGTCTTCGGCGCCATAAAACCGGAATCCACCAGCTAAGGGACGGAAAACCCCTACAGAAAAACCCTGGTCCTCCTGGTAGGGGGTTTGGCGGGAGGTTAACAACCTGACCCTGTAAAACACCATTTGTTACGAAACCGAATACAGAGCCTCGGACAGCGACTGAACTTCGGAAACGACCTGGCAAAGGATTAATGGATTTGAGATTTGCAACATGGAACGTACGCAGTTTGTATAGAAGTGGAGCATTGAGCGAACTGACAGGACAAATGACAAAGTATGGAATAGATGTGATGGCAATCCAAGAGACTAGGTGGACAGGAACAGAGATCTATGCCACAAGAACACACACAGTAATGCACAGCGGAAACGAAAGATATCATGAGCTGGGAGTAGCTTTTGTGGTCAGTAAATGAGTAAAGGACTGCATAATTGGATTCAAACCAGTGAATGATAGAATATGTGTCATGAGACTGAAAACCAGGTTCTTCAATATATCGTTAATTAATGTCCATGCAGAAACAGATGACAAAGATGAATCTATAAAAGACGCATTATACCAGACACTGGAACGAATATATGATGCCATCCCTTCAAATGATATCAAACTAATTCTCGGAGACCTTAATGCAAAGATAGGACAAGACCCGACTTTAAAACACATAACGGGAATGAATAGTCTGCATGGTGTGAGTAACAATAATGGATCAAGACTAGCGGATTTTGCAGAATCACGAAACATGATAATTGCCTCGACACAGTTCCCCAGGAAGGATATATACAAGTGGACGTGGACATCACCGGATGGCGCACACCACAATCAAATAGACCATGTCCTTATAGAAAGAAGAAATGCAACCAGCATCACAAATGTGAGGACTTATAGAGGAGCGAATGTGGATTCAGACCACTTTATGGTAGTGGCTACATACAAATGCAGGATAGCCATGAACAGCTCTAAAAAGCAACACACAGCAGCCAAGTTTAATTGTGAGGCACTGAAAACAGCTGAAGAAAGGAAGCTATACAACGACACCTTGAATACCAATCTACCAGCACAAATCAGTGATCACTCCTTTGATGACTCCCTCAATGATGACTGGAATAATATAAAAGACGCAATCATAAGATCTGCAGAGTCTAGCGTTGGTAATCAGTCCAAACCAAATAGAAATCCGTGGTTCGATGAGGAATGCATGAGAAGCATAGAACATAAGAACTCACTCAGGAAACAATATATTGATGTCGGGACTAGAGCCAAGCGACAAGCATACGAACAGGCCAGAAGAGAATCACACAGATTGTTAAAGAAAAAGAAGAGAAAATTTCTCAATAACATACTTCTGAAGATGGAACAAGACTTCGCTGAAAACAGGTCTCGAGAAGCATACAAAGGTATAAACTTCTTCAAAAAGGGATTTAAGCCAACAACAAGTCTGTGCAAGGATGCTAACGGTTATATAATTTCATCCAACGAAGAAATAAAGAACAGATGGAAAGAACACTTTGGCCAGTTGCTAAATCCAAACAGAGATGTTAGAGAGAATGTCACCTATATCCCCCAGGAGTCAGGTAATGAAGATCAGATATCGGTCGCACCACCAACGATTGTCGAAATAACGGCAGCTTTAAAAATACTTAAAAATAATAAGGCACCAGGGATTGATAATATACCAGCAGAGCTGTTTAAATATGGAAATGCACACTTAATAACCTTATTGTGCAACCTGATATCAAAAGTGTGGACCCTAGAAATGATCCCAGAAGAATGGCAAACAAGCATTATATGCCCTATTTACAAGAAAGGTGACAGGTTAAAGTGCGAAAACTTTAGGGGGATATCACTATTATGTACTGCCTACAAACTACTCACCATAATATTAAAAAGAAGACTTGAGCCATATGCTGAGAACATTCTGGGGGAATACCAGGCAGGCTTTAGAGCGGGTAGATCCACAACGGACCAACTATTCACTGTCCGTCAAATTTTGGCAAAATGTTGGGAGTTCGATATAGATATCTACCAGTTGTTTATTGACTTCAAGCAAGCATACGACTCAATAGATAGAGAAAAATTGTATGATATCCTCTTACAATTCCAAATTCCACCTAAATTAGTAAGACTCGTGAAAATGACAATGACCAACTCCCAATGTAGAGTTAAGGTGCAGGGTGATTTAACAGAGACTTTTGCAATCACACAGGGATTGAAACAAGGAGATAGTCTGGCTTCTACTCTTTTCAACCTCGCCCTGGAATACGTTATCCGCAGAACACCAGTTGACAATGGCTCTAATATATGTTTCAAAAGCAGTCAGATAGTGGGATATGCGGATGACCTAAGTATACTTGGAAGAACCCAAACAGCCATAAAGGAAGTTCTCGACCCCCTGGTATCTGCAGCACATGAGGTGGGCTTAAAGATTAATAACGAAAAGACAAAGTTTATGATACAAAGCCGAAACGCACCTAATAGAACAAGAGGAAACGTGCAGCTAGCAGAGAATCACACATTCGAATCAGTCAATCAATTCACATACTTGGGATCTCATCTCACGGAATGCAATGAGGAAGCGGAGGAAATAAAGAAAAGAATCTCAGCAGGTAACAGGACATACTTCTCCTTGGTACCAGTGTTTAAATCTCGAAACGTCCATAGAAAAACCAAAATTATCCTTTACAAGACAATTATAAGGACTGTGGTTACATATGGGTGCGAGGCATTGACACTCACAATAAAATCTGCTGAAGCTTTGGATGTATTTGAGAGGAAAGTTCTCCGCCGCATATGTGGACCAGTGAAGGATGGGGAAGAGTGGCGTATAAGGCAAAACGATGAACTGTCCAGAATATATGAAACACCCAGTATCTCAACATATATAAGATTATCGAGATTGAGATGGGCTGGACATGTTCAGAGAATGCCAAATATGCGAATTCCCAAGAGAATTATGACTGATCATCCAGGAGGAAAAAGGAAGATAGGAAGACCCAGGTTGCGATGGCAGGACGAGGTGAGGAGGGATGCGGTACAGCTCCTAAGCATTACAAACTGGAGGACGGCAGCTGAGGACAGACGGGGTTGGAGGCAGAAGTTGAAGGAGGCCAAGGCTCGACTTGGGCTGTAGCGCCATCGAAGAAGAAGAAGAAGAAGATAAACAAAATAATTGAATACCGAAATACTTGTACTCTAAACATACAAGAATTGATTTGTTACATAAATTCGACATGTTTTATAGAATTTCTGTAGCAGGAATTTAAATTAACCCGCTTATTCGGTAGGTATTCAAATTAATCACTGGCTAGCTTTGGGGCACATCAAATCAAAACATTCAATATCGATTACCCAATCAAAGAAATACACAATTAATAAACAGACATACCTACTTATTTATCTTCTGTGTAGAAGTCATACATTCTGGTATCGAAGTAATATTTTTTCACCTTCTGTGAGATTAGTTTGAGTATAACGTTCAATGCAAATGGATCGATTTTGATAAATTGATCAGAATGTAGATATGTATGTAATATGAAACAAGAAAATGTAACGAACAACTTCTATAATCATTTTCCTGAGAGAGGAACGTGGTCCCTCTGGATCCATCTGCCCCTTTGTCTGACTCACTAGTCCCCCTACAGGAATCATTTCGTAACCTCAATTCACGAAAATAAATGGGGTAAAAATTACTTCAATGAAAAAAATAAAAAAGTATTTTTTGAAGCAAGGTAGGTATAATATATACAATAAATAATGTATAATATACACACTTTCACATTATTTTTTGCGAAAAGCACGACTTCACTATTTGGGGAAAATATATTTTATCCCAGGCGATATTTATTATTTGTCATTGGCAAACTATAAAAACTTTATGAATAAATATTTTTTGGTGCAAATGACACTTTTATTCGTGATAGTTAATTAAAAAAATCACATTTCTTAATGAAATTCGTGGTATTTGTATGGGACTTTTTTATTTATTTATTTAGGATTTCTATTTCCTTTTTTATTTTAGTAATCTTCATTTTTACATTATTTTTTCAGTTATATATTTTTGTTATTCGCTCATTATTTTGTTATCATTCTCTTTTTTGATATAATAGTGTTTTTGAATATAATTTGTAAAAGGATGGATTTGGCAAAACCATTTTAATTATTTTTTTATCTCGTTCACTACACGATTAAGAAACAAACAAACATTCGAAGTATCTAAATTCAAATTTCGAACGATATTATTAGAAGGATTTGTTTTATATAGGCATAAACAGATCTCCATAGTAATAACGTATAGTCACTATAACACGGAAGGAAGTTTTCGCCACGTTGCGTTATAATATAAAGTTTAATTAATATATTATTTTCGATTCTCTCCTGTACAAAGAACGGGCACACATATCGATAGTGTACCTATTAATATAATTCCGTGCATTGATTGTACTTTATGTTGGATATAAATTCGCTATTTTATGATTTTCAACAATGTTCATACAACTAAATATAATTTGTTTCATTCTAAATTGAGAATTTCTGCCAACATTAGGTACACATACATATTATACGAGTATACATAAATATACCTGTGTATATGAATGTGTTTATGTCTTTCTGTAAAGTACGCGAACTATAAATTACAAAAACAAACACATTAAAAATATATATTTGTACCTGCTATACATCTAACAATTGAATTTCATACTTTACATAAATCATTGTAAAGCATTTATTCCTAGAATAATATAATAAAATATTGAGCTTGAACACAAATTATTTTTTATTTTATTGGTAGCAGAGTGACTAGAGAGCTGTATGAGTAATTCAATGAACGCGGGTACGAATTCTGCCTCGGGCTATTTCATTTACTTATTACGCATTTGTTTCGGGAATGTACAAGGATATAAAGTATATATTATTTTATTTATTTAATAAATTGTACATAGGTACATAAGTATAAAATAACATTATCATTATAAACATCTTAAAATCAAATTATAATTAAATATTTATTCATCCCTCGGTTTAGATTGGATATCTTGTTCGAGGGAGAATCATAGTCTTGTCTTAATTTATAATTGTTTCATTTTTATGACAATAATTACATAAAAATACATACCTGCATATGCTAGAACATATTCTATTAAAAAATCGTTTCTTATTTATTAATTTATTAAACTTTTTGTACATAAAATAAATAAATATAATGCACACTGGCGGGCTTATTGCCATTAGGCAATTTCTTTCAAACAACCAGATTACAGAGTGACAGAATTATATATGTACATCAACAAAAAAATGAAAGCTAAAAAGAACAAAGAAAATATACATAACACCAAGATAAATAATAAAAACAAAAAAAATTTAAGCAAAATAAAAGGATTGTGAAAGAACAAGAAGAGGAAATCGAGATCAGGTGTTTAGGGATAAATATTCCTTCTTTAATAAATATTACGTAGCAAAGGGAAGAAAGGAAATGGAGAGGGATCAGGTATTTTCGTAGAGATATCCCCGCTTTAGTCTCTTCTTGAAAATGGAAAGCGAGTTTGACGTAGTTATATCAGGACTCAAATTATTCCAGAGCTATATCCCAGTTGCTTAAAAAAATCATATTTTGTACCACTATTTTTGTTATCGTATCTCTTTTTCTCTACATTATAATACATTCACATTCATGCATCTTCTACCAGCGCCATATAATTTTTTTTAGTGTTATATATAAAAAAAAACAAAAAGAAAGCTTTACATCTGGTGTTGTTGTTTTGATGTGTGCGTATGTATGTGTATATGTATGTGCATATATGCATATATATGTGTATAATGTATATTATTGTATTTTACTAAATAGCCTCACCTTAAGACAGGCGTAGCCGTTTAGGTGAGGTTATGATGAATAAAAAGAGAGAGGAGGAAGTTATTATGTATTATGTTTTGTTGACTTTTTAGTTTCTTTTCTTTCTTTTTTGTACTTGCATTTTTACTGTATTAATAAATAAATAAAAATAAATAATAAAAAAATCCTTTAGTTCCTGGGTTACAAACATGAACAAAAAATAATGAAAATCGTTGGGTTAGATTAAACTATATTGGGAAAACTTCAAACGAAATTGGAAATATTTTGAGAAAAAACAATAAAAACTTCACATTTTATAATGACAACACACTAGGTAAATTCTTAAATAACAATAAAGATCAAATTGATAAATTAAACCGCAGTGGTGTTTACTCTCTTACATGCAATACATGTTCAGGTATATATTATGTAGGTCAAACATTAGGGTAGATCTTTAAATACACGCCTTAAAGAACATCTTGCGTGTTTCCGTTTGAAAAAATACACTTCGAACTTTGCGACGCACTTACTTGAGAGTGAGCATTCTTTTAATTCACAAACCGGGATCAATCAAAATACATAGTTTAAAAAAATAGATAAACTTGAAATATTAGAGATAAATAGAGAAAATGTAACAGCAACAAATTCTTTGATTAACGTACAAATAGATTTTAATACTACTACACTATTATTACAATTAGAATAGTTAATGTCGGGTTTTTCTGTCGGCCATTATTCAATATATTTAAAATAATTCAACATATTCTTTATTGCTTTCAATACAATAATTATATATTCAATCCTTTACTTCATTTGTATTTTATTGTACCTACATATGTACATATTTACCTTAAGAGGCTATAGTAGGCTATATAGTATATTTTGAAAATCATTTCCCCAGTACCCTCAAAAGATACGTCATTTAATATAGTAATTTATTCTATTACACAAGTTTTTTGAATTTTAAATTTCTTTAATACTTTTCTTGTCAAATAAGTTTTAGTAAAACCCTTTTTATTTTTTTATTGTATGTAACTGAAAGACTACAAGGCCTATGAATTTTTACTTTAATCGAAAAATAATACGAAAATCTACCGGCTGAGTTTCTTGCTATTTAAAAAAAAAAAACCTTTTCGTCACAAAAAAAAATTGTATATCAAAACATATTAGATGATATACAATATTTTTTCGAGATTCATACATTAGAAGGTAATTTAGTGTGCATTTTTTGTACATCCGTATACCCAGGGTATACAAGGGTCTTAATGTCTTTTGGGTATTTTATTATTCTTGGTATTTATTTATTTACTTATTTATTTATTTATTTATTTATTTATTTATTTATTTATTTATTTATTTATTTATTTATTTATTTATTTATTTATGAACGGCATAAAATGCCTTTTACATACATAGATAAAAACACATATTGATGATAATAATAGATTGAATACAAAAAAAAACAATTAGGTATACACTTGGCAAACAAAAAAAAACCTATTGGTATTGTCCCTTCCTTCTCTATTATTCGAGTCCTCGCTTTGAATGTATATATATATAAATGGTCTTCATCACTATTGTTCATCATTCTGACGATGCTCATCATAGAGCGATACCGGTGAATAGGAGTCGCGTTTGCGAAAAAAAAATAGAACTTACAATTATATATATATATATATATATATATATATATATATATATATATATATATATATATATATATATATATATATATATATATATATATATATATATATATATATATATATATATATATATATATATATATATATATATATATATATATATATATATATATATATATATATATATATATATATATATATATATATATATATATATATATATATATATATATATATATATATATATATATATATATATATATATATATATATATATATATATATATATATATATATATATATATATATATATATATATATATATATATATATATATATATATAATATTTCTAGTTAATTTAAAGTGCGAATGAATCGTATTTTCTATGACAAAGCATAGTAGTGTATTTCTGTCTCTTTCGTCCTAATCCTCATGTCTGAGGAAGGTGGATGTAATATTAATCTCTCATAACAAGATTTTCGAGGCATTTGGTTCTCTTATGGTAAAGTAGTGTATTATTTAATTAATATACTCATCTGCGATATTATAAATTTCATGAAAAATCTCACGATGATTCTTCGTCGTGTAATCCTTACATCAACTTTGTAGGAACCATGTACCTATCTTATAATCTCATAAAAAAAGACGTAATCAAATATTGAACAATAATAACAGGGATTACTCAAAAGTTGTGCTAATTTTTTATCCACGAAACACACAACTTTTAATTTTGTTAAATTGCCCCAATTAATTTTCATTTAATCTTTATGTATAGGCGAAACGAAGCCTACTTTATAACTTTTGGAAGAAAAAAATATTTTTTGAAGAAGATAAGTAATATAAAACGTTAATTAAGAAAGTTAGAAGAGAATCCCGTTCAACTTTTAATTGTGGCGTTTTTTATCAATAGGTAAAATCATATAACCAATTTTTACTAAAACTTTCTCAACATAATTCAACGTTGGACGAACTTGATTTTTTTAGTTAAATTGATTTCATTTAGTGGAATGACCAGATAAAAAGAGTAAATGGTCTCTCAGTAGCTTCGGAATCAAAGAAAGACAGAGAATAGAAACGTCTGGAGTTTTTTCTGGGAGGCAACAATGGCTTTCTTAGATGGACACCACCTTCAGGAATGAAGGGCATTACTATAAGAGGAAGATGATGATGATGAATCCCACTTCATAATAGGTATATATTAAAACAATGAATTGAAACAAGTGCATATTCATCTTAGTACATTCTCGCCGTAACTGCTCTCCCATCACCCATCTAATTATATGTCATAATTGTTTGATCATACAAAGGTTAATTTTGATTTGTACACTCGAGTGAGAATTCTTGATGAATTATTTAGAAAATGTCTCTCGTGAAATAGGCCGAGAGAACCGAACGCCACATTTTTTTTCTTGTTTCACATTAACTTTTACATAAGTCGGTTTTTTATTTGTAAGATTATGTAAAACAAGACAGTGTTTTTTCTTTTGAAGTATGTACACTTGGCATCCTTTAGACTGAACATAATATTCCGATCTTCGTGGGCCATAGTCATTGTTGATATCATATATTTACTAAGCGTAATTGACGAAGAGAGTAGGTACCTTTAAATAGTACAGCTGAAGTATGCATACTGCACCAAGAGTATATAGGTACAACTAGAGGTGAGTATCTCTGCCGTGAGTATTGAATGAATTGAGTAGTCGCAAATAATAAACGTCAACGACTTCTCGAGTATTCATTCCGTTTGGCACATCGGCACTCCAGACCGACTGTCTGTATGTATGTATGTAGTTGTCCATTGTGTTGGTATGCAGTGCTATCAATAGCGGCTAGGCTCAAAATACACATTGACTATCCTATAATGTTGTGAGTCAGTTTGTATCTTTGTGGCTATAGACTATCATTGTTGTTACGAACGTTCTGAATGAGACGGACGGCCAAATGAACTATACGAAGCCAGTATGCACTAATGAGAATACATGTACCGCTTTAGATACATACACTTGATGAATTGTCTTCAGAGATCGAATATGCAGTACGTACATACCATGTGGATAGCTTCGGTTGTTTGAACAATTGAAAAAGTAACTTCATCATTATCAGCCCGTGTTTGCCCTCTACCGTTTGGCCTCCCCGTGCCTTTTCCACTCCTCCCGTTCCTGTGCAAACCCAATCCACTGACTCTTGTGGTCTTTTGACGCCTCTCGATCTCCACTCCAGCAGCATTTTCGTCCATTCTTGCAATACTTACTTACTTAACGTGTCCGGGTAAACATTAGTTAGTCCGGGCACAAAGTTCAGCAATGAGGTTCATCAACCATTCTGAATGTTGCCGTTTTAGGTTAAACGAGACTAGTGTGTGGGCATACACGCATGTGTCGTACTTCCTTTTACAAGGTAATGTACACCCGCACACTTGTCGCTGGTAACCCCAAATTCTAAAATAATATGTCGTAATGGTATGTATGTATGTAGGTATGCATTTTAAACAAAGTGAATTCAGATTACAAAAAAAAATATTAATTGTCAAAGACTCACTCATTCATACCATCACGGCATAACCCACAATGTGGTGTAACCAGCGACAGGTGTGCGGGTGTGCATTACCCTATAAAAAGAAGCACAATACATGAGTGAATTCTCACACACCGGTCAATATGTGGTGTACCTCATTGATGAACCACGAGAGATGTTATTTGGCCTGTTGTGTTATCGACTACCCGTCTCTTACGAGACACCTGATTACTGTGATAACCAAAAAATTGGAAGTAGGTACTGTTCAAAGATGGTGCTCCTCAAAAAATAGAAAACATGAATTGGTGTCTAAGACAAAGAATTATCATCAACAGGCTTGTTTTAGAGCTTAAAGAATAGACAACTTATAAAACCACATAACTCTGAATTATTTGTAATGAAATGTCTTCCTATGTTCCACAATAACGATATTGATTTTATGATCTCTTTACTAAAACGTCCAATTTTGAGTCTGAACATTTAAAATGAAAGACAAGAACACTAAATATTTCATCAGACTATGAAAATGGCTTTATGTACCTACACAATATTTCATTTTAAATATGTATGTCGGTTGAAGATATAAGATACGAACCACAAGTCTAGCGAGGGAATCCTGAAATTTTGCGAAAATCCACCTCTCTCAGACATATATGTAAGGTACCTAAGCTATGAGTGTATTTGTGAATATTTCAGAAGATCGGTTACAGGGCCCCTGTTAATTCAACTAGTTTCTACCTCCGTTGGGCATCCAAACCACAGCTGAAAGGCAAACATCTCTTAAAGCTAAACACATAATACCCACTGTATATTAATAACAACGTTTGAAAATATTTATACCAAGTATTCAGATCTTTTAAATAGACTGAAACAATGGTAAGGCAATGAACCTATATTGCCTAACATTCATTCTCATATAATACCTGTACCAAAAACAGACGACCACGATGAATATTACTTAACATAATGATACAGGTTTTTTCCTAGTGAGGTTGAATACATTTGTGTATTAATTTTCAATATTTTATTTGTGAGATGAAATAAATAAATGACAGATTGCATAACAAGCCATAATCAAATGAACATTTATTTATTTATTTATAAACTTTATGTACAAGTGCACACAGATGTGTTTATTCCCATAAGGCAATTTATTACAACCAACCCGAGCTACGTGAAATGTCTAAAGTTAAATTGGTACAATAGTAAGTATGTATGTATATCAAACGAATAAATGATGAATATAATAACAGTGAAATCAATAGCAGTGAAAAGCAGTGCCTGAGAGATTGACATTATAGTACCTAAGTATGCCTATAGAGAGTTTTTGTAGCAGTTATTACTAGCAGTGAAATCAATAGCAGTGAAAAGCAGTGCCTGAGAGATTGACACTATAGTACTAAGTATACCTATAGAGAGTTTCTGTAGCAGTTATTACTAGCAGTGAAAAAGTGCATCAGAATGTGGGATACTGCCCGAGAGATTGACATTATAGAACATCTGGTTGGTTGGAAGAAATTGTCTAATGGCAATAAGTCCGCCAGTGTACAATTATATTTGTTTATATTATGTACAAGAAGATGTATAAATAAATAAATACTATATAGAGAGTTTTTGTAGCAGTGAATACATCAGAATGTGGGATACTGCCCGAGTGATTGACATTATAGTACTATATAGAGAGTTTTTGTAGAAGTGAATACATCAGAATGGTGGATACTGCCCGAGAGATTGACATTACAAAAATGATATGCTCTTCGATGATAATATATCCATTCATCGATGGTACACATGTTGTAACCCAATCATTTTAGACCCAACCATAAATCCCAATCCATAAATAACTCATCGTGATTATTTCGTCTAAAAAACCCAATTAAATTAAAAGTCTTTCTACATTGCTCGAGGGGGTAGATCCATTATCCATTTACATATTCCTGTAGTGATACGCTGTTCGCTGTTGGGCTGGCACATGGTGGTTGATTTTTACCCTCTCCGTCTTCTGCACCCCGGGCGCTTTATTCTTCGAAGACGGGGGCGATCAGAACGAGGCTTGCATTTCATTAAATGCATAATGTGCACCAACGACATTTTAGTTGAGTATGCAAACAGCGACATCATCTATGGAGCCGACTTCACCATAGGAATAATTGATGAGGCTCCGTACATATGAGACGATATAATATGTAGGAACTTGAATGAACATGACGAAGAGAGAAACAAAATTCCTTGGAAATCTTTACAGTTTGTTTGGTAAACCTACCCCTCCCCCCAGTACAAACTAAAGGTTCTATCATTCTTGTCCCGTCTCCAGTAATATAATATAGGTACTTAATGATCTACATATAAAGCATCCTACAGCGTTTTAATAAAAGGCAGCTTGTATGTTATGTGTAATAATAATTTATTTTCAGCATCATTTCTACTGGTCAGTGTCATTCAATAATAAAACATATATTGATCCTGCATACAGTCCGCTACGGACCCTGGCTATTTATCAGGTCCATAAATATATTTTATTATAAAAACTTGATAATTCTTTAATGCCATTTTACGAAAGTAATGTGCCTTTTTAGCAATTTGAAAATAAAAATATCAAGTTTCCCGAGCAAGGGGTCACTTTGAAATATTTGACAGTTAAACAAATTGAGAAGCTCTATTCATATATCATTTAAAATCAAATGGGGTCTAAGCGAGTATTAGATACACATATTTGCAAAATTTGAAAATAATCGAATGAGTAATTTAGTCTAAAATCGATTAAGTAGAATAATCACGCCAAACATCATACATAGCGTATAGAACATAGTACACAGCGCACACACAGAAATACAGATTTCTGCATGATACTAGTTGGTATTCAGCAATAAAAAAATAAGTGTAAAATTGCGATTCATAAGTCCCTACTATCTGAACATAATTAAATGATAACAATTTGATAAAAAAAATATTCAACCGATTTGATAAAATATATTAGTTGAGTAATGAATTAAATAACATGCTTATCAATCGTTCTTACGATGTTTGTTTCTTATACGTCATGTCCTTTGTTGAGAGTTAATTTCTAGACATTTGTAAATCAAATATGTAGGTACTAGGGAAGTAGAAACACAAAGCAATGCACTTAGTAAATAAAGTGAACATAATCTATGTAGAATATCTACTTTCATGTCGTGTTTGTACATACGTATGGTGTGCTAAGTTGTATCAAATTACACTTGACGTTTCGCGTATTGCAGCGCAATGACAAATCTACGAAGAAACGGGAGCAACAGCTGGTATTATTATTTGATATTATTCGCATTAGCGGCAAAACAACATAAATCAGTCAACCTCCTTATACTTCATGCTCGCCTGATATATTACTTACAAACAATGACGTACTTTATGTATTGTAACAATAGTATTTATTGAATTTAAACGTCCTATTGACTCAGAAATTATTATTAGCAAACAAGACAACAACACCTTTGAATTTGCCTGGGTTTATATTCACTAACCGAATGGGTGCCTGAATGGTTTATATTCACTAACCGAATAAAAATTGTAACAGTAGAAATAATAATTGTAACAGTAGAAATAAAAATTGTAAGAGTAGAAATAAAAAAAAATATCTAAACGAGTGGGTTGTGGCCAACACTAAACGTTCCACACCATAGTAAGCGTTCATTTTTTTCTTGAAATGTTGACAATCTCTAAATGCATTTTTTATGAAGAACGTTTATATTAGATTCTTAAACAAATATAAGATTCCCAGAGGACAAAAGTTTTCACAATACACCAAACACACAAAAACATTGTCACAAAACTCATAGTATGCACTTTCTAAATGATACCTGATGAGAAATTTTGAGTAAAATTGCATTACTAGCAAGATGAGCACGTATGAGAGAGTGTATCAATGTTGATGAGGTGTATATGTGTCAAGATAGAAGAATGCGGTGTTAGGTTCTCACTGCCTACCCCTTGAGGAAGATAGAAGTGGAGAGTAAAAAATACACTTGTCTATAGAGACACATACAATATCAATATGAAGTTGATTATTCAATTTTCCCATACAGAAACTACTTTATTTTTGTTATATACATTTTTCATACAAATATGAAATTTATTTTACATTGATTTGGCAAACCATAGATTTTTTCTTCAATTTTTGACAATACTTAAATGCATTTTTGATGAGTGTATTTTTATTGTATCAAAATTTTAAACAGTATAAAAATACCTCGATTTTCCAGTCCGTGAGAGCATTTTGAAAATTTGGACAGAAGCAATCATAGAGAAGAAATTTACGGATATCTATGGAAAACTAATCAGCTCTAAGTTTATAGACTTTACATATATGATATCAATATGAAGTCAATCGGACTTATAGTTTGTGCTCTAGAGAGGACACAAATAAAACTACTTAAATGATGAAATCATAGAGAAGAAATTAAAAGTTGTCTTTGGAAAACTAATCAGCTCTAGGTCTATGCACTTTACACATATGATGTAAATATGAAGTCGATCGGACTTACCTATAGTTTGGGCTGTAGAGAGGACACAAAAAGGATAATTCCGTACGCCGAACGCCGTACGCCATACATCGTACGCCATACGCCATACATATAAACACATCACGACGAAACTCACAGTGTGTACTGTGCACTCTCTACATGATACCCGTTGAGAAATTGATGTAAAAAAAATACGCTTAAAAATTGTGAAATCATGACTCCACTATTCCATAAACTCACAGTGTGCACTGTGCACTCTCTACATGATACCCGTTGAGAAATTGATGTAAAAAAAAATACGCTTAAAAATTGTGAAATCATGACTCCACTATTCCATAAACTCACAGTGTGCACTGTGCACTCTCTACATGATACCCGTTGAGAAATTGATGTAAAAAAAAAAATACGCTTAAAAATTGTGAAATCATGACTCCACTATTCCATAGTGTGGAGAGTAAAAATATAAGCTTGGTACTGCGTAAACAGAATAACGTTTGATGTATAGGTACAATGCGTGTGCGTGTCACTGAACTCATAAACGACTGAACTGATTTAGATGATATTTTCTATTATCATTTTCTGGTGTCCCGTAAGAGCCGGGTAATCGAAAATACAACAGGCAATAATAACATCTTTCATAGCTCACCACCCAATCTGAACATTGCCTATTATAGGTGAAGCGAGATCAATATATGGGTATCGGTACACGCATGTGTCGTGCTTTAATTTATAAGGAAATGCACGATCGCACACCTGTCGCTGGTTACCCCAAATTGTGGAATATGCCGTGATAGTGTGTGGTGATTTTTTGTATGCTGAACCAGCTTATAGTAGGCAACCCAAGACAACGTCCGTAGGGTTCGCTAGTAATATGACAAAATACTCAAATTACTCAGACTATATTAATATCGGAAAACGTTCTTAGTTCTCACTATACCACCACGTCTTCAGTTTTAGATTCTCCATAACGACATCGGATTGCCGTTCATATTAAATTAACATCGTCCGCAGTCGGAATGCTCGATGAATTTTAAGTGAAAATGGTATTTTCAGTAGGCGCGCAGAGCAAAAGAAAAAAAAACCCAAGCACTTCCAAGGTAGGTACATTTAGGCGTACCTACCAATTTCGAGCTAATGGCACAGAATACTTTCTCTCTACAATCATCCGCCCAGCAGAAACACAAAGTTACGTTTTCTTTGAAGAACATCCACTTAAAGAAGAAAGTTCCCCGAGATGTTGACACTTAAAAACTTTGGGTACATTTTAAGTCTGCCCTTTCATCTGCCGGTCGGCTTCGTGTGAGATCCGAATCCAGGAACGTGCGAGGCGAACGACTCCTTTGACCATAACGACCGACTAATCAATTTAACATCCCAACTGTGCCATTTTCACTTAGCGTCTTCGCACTTTAAAACACCTTGGAATTTAACCTATACTCCGCCTAAGAGACGGACGAAACTATAACAAGAATATTCCGTGGAACGATCGTAGATAAAATTTTAAATTTCCAACAGTTTTATAATAAAAATTTTCAATAATCTCAAACTCACTTCATACTCAAACAGACTAAAGCAGAAAAATATGTCTGTTAACACCTGATTCAAATTAGATACTTATTTTTTACTTCTACCAATCCTGCTTTTAGTTTTATTACTTCGCATTATATGAATGTACCATGGTTTGCTATTTTCTTTATTTATCTTCGCTATTCATTGTATTTTTTTGCTAGCAATAATTATCATTGCCATTTATATAAGCACACTTGTTTTCGTTAACATCCTATAATTTATTTGAATAAGACATTCGTAAGATCAATATCGACCTACGCAGTAGAGTTCACGGAAACCCAAGACCTTTACGTTTTTTTTATTATACCTACTAGGCAACCCACCCTTAGAAAAATGATTTGTGACAACCGGAAGAAAAAGTAAAAAAATATTGGTGAATGTTACGACTTTCATATTAATACTATTAATTAAGACGAATTGTTGTTTATTGCGGAATAAACAGTAAGAGAGTTTAACTATAAGAGATGAGACATGTTAACTGGTAGATGAATTTTTAAGTTGGGATAAATGTCATCTTAGTAGTGCATCGGACATTCAAAGCACGTGATTGAGTGTTTCAAAATCTGCCCCGCATGCACATGAAGGGTTTTCTTTTATATTTATTTTATACTAGCTTTTATGTCCCGCCGTTGGCCAAGAATGTAATATTGTGAAGGAAAAAGCAATCGTTTTTATAATATTGTCACCCAATTATTTTGCAAAATCGGACCATGAAAAGTGGTTTGAAATTTGATTGATTTTAAGCATTGTAAAATGTTCAAGTGATGGCCACAACCCATTCTTTTTTATATATTGCTATAAAGTGTGAATGAAGTATAATATACAATTTCTGCAAGCATGGACTATGCGAAATGGTTTTAAATGTGACTGTTTATCAACGTTGTAAAGAGATTGGTTTGACCACAACCCCCATTTTTCAATATTATCATCGAAATAAATTTTAATATGTACCTATTGAAAATTTAGTAATTTTGAGTGTTGGGATGTGGTTAAAATTTGATTAAACAAATGTACTGAAAAGATCTGGTGTTGGTAAGGTCTATATAAAAGAATAATAATTAAACTATAGGAAAAGTTTGTATAAAAACTCACCCTTGGTCTACATAAAAGACAAAGAAATGAATAAGACTATTGGAAAACGTTTGTATTAAAACTCTCCCAAAAGTCTACGTAAATGAAGAAGAAGAATAATTAGACTATAGGAAATAATTTTTATAAAAAACTGACCCAAATGTATACATAAAAGAAGAAGAAGATGAATTAGACTATAGGAAATAGTTTGTATAAAAACTGTCCTAAAGGTCTACATAAAATTAAGAAGAAAAAGAAAAAGACCCGTCGCTTCAGACCCTTCAGTACCTCCCGTCCCTTCAGGCCCTTCAGTACCTCCCGTCCCTTCAATCCCTCATTACGTCCCTTCCCTTCATTACATCCCGACCCTTCAGTCGGTTAAGAAAAGTTTAAATCCAGAAACCATCCTGGAAGAACCGCGAAGAGATGAAAGGACCTTCTTTTCCCAAGATACTCCACCTTCATAGGTTAAATGACTAAATACACGAAAAAGAAGAAGAAAAAAGTTCAAATCCAGATACCTGCGAAGATATGGAAGGAAAATTGGACCTTCTTCTCCCAGGATAGTCCACCTTCATAGGTAAAATGACCAAATGCACGATAAGGAAGAAGAAGAAGACAAAAGTTAATATCCAGAAACCGTCTTGGAAGACCTGCGAAGAGATGGAAGGACAGATGGACCTTTTTCTCCCAGGATTCTCCAACTTCATAGGTAAAATGACCAAAAATACACGATGAAGAAGAAGAATAAGAAAAAAATTTAAATCCAGAAACCATCCCGGGCACACGCTCGACAACTCACCAAAGTTTCATTGTAATCGGACAAACGGGAGCACATCACATACAATTTTCCGATAGGAAATCAGTATATTGTTGATTTGTAAGTAAATAGTAATAGGTAGGTACCTACCTACAACAATGTTCTAAATAAATTCGATTCATAAAAAATTTTATTTGAATATCAGAATCTTTCCGTTACCATAGAAACCATTCCATCACGTAAAAAATATCAAATGGTTTGAGACTTTTTTGAATATGTAGGTACCTATATTGGTTTGTTCGATGCTATAAAAATGAAAATTGTCAGAAAAATCAAATATTATTTACAAATTATGCAATTTTATTATGCCTATATCTTTACTAATAATAAACACATTTTTACAATATATGTCTTAAAACTTGCTGTAATGTCTAGTGTTTCATTTTATTATTTCATAATTACATTTATTTCAAAGGTTTATTATTTTCAAGAACATATTCATTCGGTAGGAAAATGAAATATCGTATGAAAAGATATTAAAATGGCGGCGTTGGTGTACAAAACGCTTACTTTAAAAATAAGTTAAACATTATAATTATACAAAATATTCACCATGTTTTTCACTTAAACGCTAAGTTGTACTTGAAAGTAAATTTTTTTCGTGTAAATACGTACTTCTAACTTTTAAACTAACAGATATTTGCGTGCAAAATGTACACTTTTTTGACAGATACGACTTGGAAAATTTTGTATGAAAAAAATAATTATTGAATTATTTTTAAAATTCAGCATTTTTATCGCATTATTTTTAGCGTGACACTGCATCAGGTATACAGGTACACGTTCGCACATAAATTAGATTTTTAGATGCTCTTGGTTTTTCAGAAGGCGTGAGACAAACACACACACACATACACACACACACACACACACACACACACAGACACTAACATTTTGATTGCTTTATTACTTTAGATAAGTGAGTAGCGATGACCAAATCTCGTTCTCGAGATAATAGAGATCTCTCTTTTGGACATTCCTTTTTTCTGCGAAACCAAGCAAAAGAATGAATTTTCAATTGGATATTATAGCAGTATGTTCTTTTGGCTTCAGAAGATATTTTTATTATGAGAATGAATTGTACCTTGGATGGAAAGGGAGATATGAAAATAAGAAGCGTTAGAACTGGAAGCTTGTTTTGCTAATTCATCCGCGATCTCGTTCCCATTTTTTTCCTATTTGGGACGGGATCCATGCTAAAATAATTTCATAGTGTTTTTCTATAAGATTTCATATAAGACAGGGTCTCTTTGACGAAAAGGTCAGAAGATTTTCAAAAGGACAGAGTAAGACTTATTTTTCTCAGTTATTTGCTGTTATTGATTACATACCTGTGGTAGACAGCTTTGTTGACTATTTTATTTTCCTTTAAGATATTGTTAATCTGCGATCCAGAAGACCCGAGTATGAGATGTCTACCAAAAAGTTATTATCTTTGAAAAAAATTGTGCGGAGAACGGTTCTCTCTGCCTATTCCATAAGAGTGACACGGCATTGTGGTTTATATCACTGAATTTGTTTCTTTCTTCTTGGTTTTTTGAAGTCTGTTATATCTGATCAAAGACTTCTGATCAGACTTCTGATCACAATAATTCAGGATATTCATATCAACTTTGACCTGCACCTACACGATGAGTAAAGATTGTATTAAAAATGTTATGAAAATAAGCTAAGTAGGCAGTCATATTACCGAGATTTAATACATCGAGCCATACTTACTCAAAGGAATTATGTAAATTTTATTAATTCATAACTCAATTAGCTAAACACGGACGTGTATTTAATACTGAATTTTTTTTATAAGGAAATCATAACAGCAAATAATGACTTAATTATACAAAATATATATTTTTTACCTACCAATGAGATGCTGTAATATTGCCAAAAGAGAAAATAATTTAAAAATATTTTTATTTAATAAATATGTAAATTTTACGCAATTTCAACTGACTAAACAAGTAATTATTAACTAACCCGGTGCGTTGAGGTAGAATTTATGTCAAAATAGATGTGGACCATCGTATAACTCCATAAAGAACATAATATGTATTATTTTTTTCTTGAACGAGGCAAGAAGACCATTTATTATTCCAATGGAGAATACCTAATGTTCTTGTAGTATTTATGCATCGCACAGTCATTGGTTTTGCTCCAAATGGAGTTAAATAAATAGTTTTAATAGTTAAATAAATAAATAAATAAATAGTTAGTTAATTATTGAGGTTATTTTTTTATATCAAATTAAAAAAATGTATCATGCTGAGATTGAATTCAGATGGTTTCATTACAATGTATCCTATGTGTGTCTGCTGTCTATTACATAATATAGGTAAGCTATGTAAGGCGTGTTTATTCTAATTTATCGATTATAGATTAAAGTACCCGTTCGATCCTTTTCATATGCAGATTTGTATATCTAATACTCGCTTAGACTTGATATCTGATGTGCTTCTCATTTTTTTAACTGTTCAATAGTATTGTAACCCCAAAATCAGGAAATTTTAAATTTGATATTTTTATTTTCAAATTGTTAGAAAGGCACATCACTTTCATAAAATGGCATTGAAGAATTATCAAGTTTTCATAAATTCATAATAAAATACTGAAATCAAAAATATATTAACTCATTTTATTTCAAAGTATGTATGTTCAAAGTATTCAAATTTTGAATACTGATGGTGTGGAATGACTAATGGTGTCTAAGCGAGTATTAGATATACAAATTTGAAAATAATCAATATTATATATAATTGATAACGTTGAATAAACACGTCGTAAATAGTACACAGCACACACACACAAACACATTGTGATGAAACTTTATACTTGTTGATAATCTGCAATAAAAAAATAACCTTATAAATTGCGAATTCATAACTCCCCACTATATCCCCATGGGTTAGTGAGGAGTAAAAACACATTCCAAAATAAAACGCTAAAACATACGTTTTTTAGTCATGTAAACTTATTTCGAATTATTCTAGTGAAATAAATCAAATGAATTTGTTTTTGTAATGAAAAAAAACTATGTCAAAATATGGTGATTGATGTTCAAAATCATTATTAAAACAATAAAAAAATGAAATTACTCAACACATGTTCTTGATATTTTTAAGTCATGCCACATTATATCCGCTGTCACAATATACGTACATATATGATGAATATTAACAATGTTTAGAAAAATAAAGATATAAGAATATCCAGATTTCCCAACATCGTGGTTGATTCAATAACAAAAACAGTTTTAATGAAATATTATGAAATAGTTCAAAGTTGACATGGTAGTAGGGTTGCCAGACGTCCTCTATTTTAAAGGACGTCCTTTATTTCAGACCCAAAAATTGATCTTGTCCTTTAATTTGAAATCTTCAATAAAGGACAATACTTTGTCCTTTAATTTAGAAAAATGAATCAACGTGGTTTCGCGCAATGTCAAAGAAAGCGGCAGCCGGCGCGACTGAGTCGGGAAGCGGGGGAGGGGATTACGGTCGGGCAAATATCACGCGTATTCCGTATTGCTCGGCAGTTTCTAACGCCCAGGCTGAAAGGATTTTTTCCTTGTGTACGAATACGTGGAACAAAAACCGAAATAAGTTTGATATTGACACTGTAAAAGCAGAACTACAAATAAAGTCTAACTTCAATATGAAATGCAAACAGAGATGGGTGGTGGCAGAGCGGTTAGCGCGCTGGGCTAGCAACCCAGAGGTCATGAGTTCGAATCCTGCCACGACCGATTTCCATTCACCTATAGTACAAGCATTTATGCTTAGTTTAGGGAATGTATAAGGATGTATATGTACTTGTTATACAAGGACATATTCATTCTTTTAAAAAAAAAAATTATTATTTCATTATAGAAAACGAAGAAGCTCTTAGAGCAGCCAAAAGTAATACCAAGCATACTATTAAATGAAAAAAGACTAATTAAGGTCGTACTACTTACTTGGCTTCGATTAACGTCAAACTACGTTACATTGCGTATTAATATTGTTTTTTTTATTAATAATAAATGTCGCTACTGATACCATAACAGCATTTTATTAAAAAAAATATTGATATTTTTTATTTTCATCATATGTCCTTTATTTTCATCCTATGTCCTTTTTTTAATCGTATCAAATCCTTTAATGCATAAAATGGGAGCTGGCAACCCTACATGGTAGGGTGACAAAGCGTTAGTTCCAGCAGTCCCAAACGCATTTAAACACCTGTTTAGCCGATATTCCTGTTCAGCCGTCAGACACAGGCAGTCGCAAGCACCCGCCGCGCACATCGCGGTCACGCACCATCATCATCATCTCATCATTATTCAGCCGATTCGCGAACTCACCACCATCCTTCACGTCTCATATTTCCACAATACATTCCATCATGTCATGTTCCTATTGTGGTAGGCACACAAAAATCCTAGCACCATTCGTGGTTTAAACAACTTAAGTTGGTTATTCTAAACAAAGCACTTTTGCACCTAGGAATCAGAAAATAGGGAAGTATGATAATATATTGTGTACATCGTAATAACAATTTTTTTTTTATTTTGTTCAAATCATTTTCGTATACAAATAGAGATAATTAAGATTCGAAATTAATTAGTAAAAATTAAAGCGAAAATTACGAATTATGAAATTGAAAAAATGTGGATCCATTGTTAACAAATGATGGTCAGCGTATTGAAATCAAATCACATGAATCTGTACTTGTATTATGACCTATTTATTTATGTTGCATTTCCTTGAGTTTTCTTTTCAATATATTTTTTCTTCTACTTCTTGTGCCAAATTTTTCTTGGCCGACCTCTATTTTTGTAAGTACATATTTTTTTATTATTAATTTATTTTTATGAAATATTATTTGTAGATAAACGTTGTAGATATTTAAACCTTTAATTCAATATACGTAATTAATTATATTGCATTTAAGTATCGTTTCTTCGTCAACCCAATCAAAGACACAGCGTCACAACACTATTTTTTACTTATATGGGTATTTGGTACAGCAAATAATGCCATCTATAGAATAAAAGGGAAATCTTCACTCGCTTTTGTCCTATGACGGTCGGTTTTTTTTTAAATATAAAATCATGTCAGATTTAATTACAAAACAAGAATAAATTTTATCACAGTGGGGTGCAGCCTAGCTATGGTCTCCACCTCCCGCTCCGAGAGTCGCCAACTGAATACTAATCACCAATAATAACAAATAATATAATAGGAAATACAACAGAACACAACATTTGATAATAAAAGTTTCAATGGAGTGTTTGTTGTTGTAAGGGGCGAATGACTTTTGATTTTTTTCAACATCTGTGTTTGACACGGCGCGGCGTGATGTGTATGGATTATCTAATTTAAATGACCGGACAACACTGATAAGTATGTTAATTTGTCTTTATCTATTTATTTTGTTTAATTTGTTTTCGGGAAATTTACAGTACAATATCATTTCTTATACCTACAGGTGTATTATGTAAAGAAAACTAAAACCAATTAAAATTTCCACAGTATTCCAACTGTCGATTCGTTCATGAGAATTCAATTTCATATTTGAATGAATCGACAGTATAAAGCCAAGATGCGTGTACGAAGGAACATTTGGCGTAGTGGACTTTTTGCAGCATATATGTTCCCATACATGGATTTACTCAGAATTCGGAGTAGAACATTTTATTTGAGTTTTGTGTGTCTGTCCCCCCCCCCCTTATAACTTTTGATCCGCTGGATTCACAAAGCCTAAAATTTCAGAATATATAAATCGTTAAAGGCCTACAAAACTTGTATACTCAGAATTGTGAATTTTTGTTTCAGTCGGGGGTTATCAAATTTTGAATTTTTTGTTTATTTTTCCATATATCTCAAATCATAAAAGTTGGTAAGCCGTTTGGCTTCTGTGCTGGCGTACTGAGTTCGATCCCCAGCTGCAGAGGGGAAATTTATTTAAATTAATTTCTCACGTAAATATTGCTTCCCTCGGCTGGAAACACTGGTTCTTCTTCTTCTTCGCCCTCACCTTTGTCCCATTTGCTTGGCGTCGGCTCTCCTTATTTTATTTATCCAAACTCGCCTGTCCTGTGCCAGATCAGGATTCAGCTCCCTCTCTCGCAGATGCTTTTTGATGCTCGACAGCCATGTGGCTGGTGGTCTTCTCGCTGGAGTTTCGATGTCCAAGGCTTTATTTATCATATTTTCCGTTGGTTGTCTTTAAATGTGGCCATACCATCTCAGCCTGTTCTCGACTATTTTTTCGTCTATTGGGGCCACTTTGAAACTAACGCGGACGTGGACATTCCTCACTTTGTCAAACTTTGTCAGACCCCCAGCCCATCTTAGCATCTTCATTTCCGCCGCGTGCATCTCTTTTTGGTGTTTCTGTTTTAGTGCCCAGCATTCCGAGCCATACGTCATTGCGGGTCTAACCACTGGCATTCTCTTGTCACACAGCACACCCGATAGGGACCTCCACCTCATCCAGCCGTTTCCATCCAGGCTGGAAACACCAGTTATTAGGAAGAAATTGCCAAACGGCAATAAACTCGCCACTTGCGTTGGTTGCAAGGAACTGAGCATTATTATTATTTAATTTTAATATTTTCGGAAGGAAAGCATGAAGGTCTAGTGAGGGGGCCTATGCTCAACTCTGAACAAATGATGGCTGAGAATATTGATTCAAATTTTCAATTTATTTGTTTCATATTATAAATAAAATGTATTGTGAATTTCCAATAATGAAGATTTCTTATTACTAAGTGTGATATCTTCGTGTCGGCGGAGATACCCGAATGCATCCGACGTTGCATTCGATATATTGAATGAGCGGGTCATTCTGCTGCCAAGGCCGCCACCACACACATCGCGTGTATTGTTATTATTTGTAGTATAAGCGTGCATATTTACGAGTATCGTATTTTAAATATTATATTTGTAATTATTAAATTGTATGTGAATAAAGTCAAATTGAATAGTATTCTCGACTTAATTACCCACATACACAGGACTAAGTGAATGTGTAGACAGTACCTACATCACACAATAAGTTAGTTTTTTTGAAATAGGTACTTACCAATTTTTGAGATACCGCAAAACAATATAGAATAGAATAGAATAGAATAGAATAGAATAGAATGAGTACCGATTTTTGATGTGTTCTATGTATTAATTTTCAAAAGACATCGTTGATGAATCAAATCCACTGCTTCTTAAAAGAATTGAGTGTCTCAGGTGAATCTAGATATTATTAATAATGACAGGTATAATATTATATCCGTTTGAATAACGGGTCAATTGAAAAGATCTCTATAGACTAAAAAATAATTACATCTATTTTGAACAACATTTCATACCTTATTTAGATAACATTTATACATTAAACTTTATTATCAAGAAATAAAACTTAAGTGTTTGTTGACAATAAATATTAAAAAATATTTTACGAACATTAAATAATAATTTAATTTTTAAACGAAATTATTAGAACTGGATTTATGCATAACTAATGCCCAATACCTGTTACTGGGGTAGGAAGTGAGAACTGAGCGCACACTGTCTTATTACGACATTATTCGCCTTACTCAAATTCATACATTGTTTTATAAACATATGATTATTTTAAACACATGTTATTGCCAAATGATTATTTTGCAACTTGTTATAATTTGTGTTTTTTTTTCCAATCCAGAGAACCATGATTTGCGTGAAAAAATAATTTAGATATTTCAAATAAATGTATCCTCCGCCGGGAATCAAACCCAGGGCGCATCGCCAGGACCAGGGTCATATTTATTTCAACTTGAATCGTTTCCATGTTTATAGAATATTTTTCTGATTAAAAAATAAACAAACAAACCATTTATGTGGTTCTTAAATGAAATTTTGAGTGCCAAAATGTAGTTAAAGGAAATTTTTTTTTCCAACATTTTGATTTCAACATAAATATATAAAAGATCCCACTTACAATATATGGTTATCAGTGGGTTTATAAAAACTTAATCAACAAACAATGAAAAAAAATTTTTTTTATTAATATATAAATTTAAATACTTCCTACTTCCACCACTGGAAACGGCTCCTTCACAGAACGCTAAGTGAGCGACAAGAAAAATGCATAGCACGTAAAGTAGCTAATAGAGCCCTCTAGATTGGCAATATAGTGCAAAAAGAACAATCGACGAATTCGAATAGAAGATCCACAGTAAGTGGACTGTCATGATCTTTTTAAATGAAAAGCATCACAAGTCTCTATAAAAATAATTAACTTAATTGGAATCTTTCATATTGTTAGATTCACTAATTAATATTGAAGTGAAGTGAAGTGAGGTGAAGTGAAGTGAAGTGAAATGAAGTAAAATGAAGTGAAGTGAGGTGAAGTGAAGTGAAGTGAAATGAAGTAAAATGAAGTGAAGTGAAGTGAAGTGAAATGAAGTGAAGTGAAGTGAAGTGAAGTGAAGTGAAGTGAAGTGAAGTGAAGTGAAGTGAAGTGAAGTGAAGTGAAGTGAAGTGAAGTGAATTGAAGTGAAGTGAAGTGAAGTGAAGTGAAGTGTAGTGAAGTGAAGTGAAGTGAAGTGAAGTGAAGTGAAGTGTAGTGAAGTGAAGTGAAGTGAAGTGAAGTGAAGTGAAGTGAAGTGAAGTGAAGTGAAGTGAAGTGAAGTTAAGTGAAGTGAAGTGAAGTGAAGTGAAGTGAAGTGAAGTGAAGTGAAGTGAAGTGAAGTGAAGTGAAGTGAAGTGAAGTGAAGTGAAGTGAAGTGAAGTGAAGTGAAGTGAATTGAAAAGAAATATAATAACTATGATAAATAGGTATTTCTGTCAGCACCGATGGAGCAAAACATTCAAAACCAGCGTCAAAGATTTATATAGATATTATGTGAAAATTTTCAGCGAGTCTTATAATTTGACAAGCCACTGTACATATCATCTGGACCCCTGAAGCCCCTGTAATGGCTGGTCTCTGGACGTTGCATTGTCTTCTGAAGGAAGAGTTTTATTGTCTCGGCTTCTGCCTCTGAACGGAGTCATTACTTAACTTACCCAATCCAAGAGAAGCAGACTGTATAATTAATGTCGCCTAATCAACATTGAATCCTGAATATTTCACCCGGTCACATTTACGGAAGAATGGACGATTCTGAATAAGTTTGGGAAAAAATACGATAGTATCAAAATTCGTCTGGATTGTGAATTGTAGTCAACATAATATTCATTATTAAAATGAATGAACCTATAGGTGTTATGAAACGAAATAATTGATATGTACATATAGTATGTACCCCGAGTCCCTAGTGGGGCAGGCAGAGAGAACCGAACGCCATCAGCATTCATACATCTGTTGTACACAATTGATATGACAACCGAACTGGCTACCTGCGTTTCAGCCAAACCTTTGTTATCAATAATAAAAGTTTGTCTATTTAAGACTGTAGGTACTGTTTGGCTGAGGGCACAAAATATTTAGTAGCACAAAACCAAATGTTTTGTAGTCAATATAGTTTGGTTAATTTTAACATGTTAATTTTCAGTGTATAAACTTCTTGCATCTCTCTCTTTCAATATATAAAACAACGAAATAAAATTATATACGAGCTAATAGTGACGTACATATTATATATGAGTGAATTATATATGAGGTAATAGTGAGGTATATAATATGAGTGAATTATATATGAGGTAATAGTGAGGTATATAATATGAGTGAATTATATATGAGGTAATAGTGAGGTACATATATCATATGAGTGAATTATATATCAGGGAATAATGAGGTAGATATGAGAGAATTATTATAATATGAGGTAATGCATTCCATTGTAATATTTAAGTAGGTAAGGTAAGTCATATTGTTTTTATTTAATGTATTATATGGAAATAAAAAAAAAATATCGTAATTATCACAATTGTATAATTTATTAGCTATTAAAAAAAGATATTTTGGAATTCAAAAGTTAGCTTCTAATAGTAAACAAATAATTATTTTATTATAGGTTAGTGACTTCTATATATAAGTAGTGATTCGACTGCAATTATAAAATTTTGGTCGTTTTGTTAATTTTTCAAAGATGGCATATGGATTACAACGATTTGTTTAATATACTATCCAATTTTTCATTCTATCAAGTAGGTTCATATATTGACAAGAAAAAGGGGTATAATCGATTTATATTCACTTTGTTGAATGCGATTCAAAACATTTTCTGTGAGGCACCGGATTAGAATAGTGCTTCCACTCTTTTCTATTATTGTTTTCAGTGTCCCGTAAGAGCCGGGTAATCGAAAATACAACAGGCAACTTTAACATCTCACATAGTTCAGCAATGAGGTTCACCACCCATTCTGAATATAGTGCCTTTTTAGGTGAGACGAGACTGCCGAGACTGGTGTGTGGGTATACGCAGATATGTTGTGCTCCCTTTTATAATGCACACCCGCACACCTTTCGCTGGCTACCCCACATTGTGGGATATGCCGTGATGGTATGAATGAATGAATGAAAGATTCAAAACATCACGAAAATCATGAACGTCATGATTTATTTGTCCAGTTATCGTTTGTGAATAAAATAAAAATAAAATTATACAACAATCATTTTTTTGTCATATCAAGAAATGGCATAACGTTGAACGGTTCTGCAGTTCAAAATAAAGGTTCTGCTGGGTCATATAAAGTGATGGAACAGTTCTGCCGTATATCTCATACCAATTCCCATAAATTTCAATAATATGTGGCAGCTAGTAAACAAAAATAATAATATGTCGTGAGAAATGTTTGTTGATCGATTCTCTTTGTTTTATTCGCAAGGAACATGACGTGATGGAGTTAAGAAGAGGTGAGCTCGCAAAAAAATTAGGTCATGTAAGAAGACATTGAAGAGAATTTTCTCAGTTTTTCCTTGAAGACAATCAGCTATAATGAGAGCCATTTGATCTCAATTTATTCTAGTCCCATAGCCTAAACAATTTTAGGGCCTTGTTCAATGAATGTGTCCCATAGGTGTCGTTTTCCATTATATACAACTGAAACAAAGAAGAATAAGGCTATCAGGATCATGGCGTTTAATGCGATTTCATTTATTTATGATAAGCTTTTTATCAGGAACCAAAATCGTGACTGGAATACGCTGACACAGGGATATTACACCTTTGACTCCCGAACAGTTACTACATTGGTATCAGTTCATTTTTTTACTCCTCACCAACCCAAGGGGATATAGTGGGGAGTTATGATTTCGCAATTTTTAAGGGTATTTTTTTTATTACAGATTATCAACTAGCATCATGCTGAGATTTTATTCTGAAAGTTTCATAGCAATGTATATGTGTGTGTATGCTATGTACGGCGTGTTTATTTTACTTTATCGATTATAGACTGAAGTACTCATTCAATTCTTTTCAAATTTTGCAAATATGTATATCTAATACTCGCTTACAGCTTACTTGCCCATTAGATTTTGAAAGATATATGAATAGTGCTTCTCAATTTTTTTAACTGTCAAATATTTCAAAGTGACCCCAAACTCAGGATACTTAAAATTTGATTTTTTTATTTACAAATTGGTAAAAAGGTACAATACTTTCATAAAATGGCATTAAAGAGTTGTCAAGTTTCATAATAAAATATTTAAATAAAAAATAATTTAACAAACTCATTTCATGAAAATGTTGCTGTATTTTTCCATACAAAATTTGAATACTTTATAGAATGACTTGTTAGTGAGGAGTTTAGCGTAGGCCACAACCCACTCGTTTATTATTGAAACCAAAATACATAAAATATAATACAAACAATATATAAAGAAAAAAAATATTTGACAACATTCTTTTTGGCTTAGTCTATTCCGAGGAGACAGAATACTACCTACTTCCATTATATCGCAGAAAAAACGAGTGGGTTGTGGCCAACACTAAACTCTCCACACCACAAATATTGACAATGAAATATTTTATTCATTCTAAATTTTACTACCAAGAATATAAATTTTCTAACGATAGTATATTTTCATGTTAAGATAGACAAACTATTAATGCAGTATGGTGAAGAATTCTAATGTTGTATGAAATATTTTAATAAAAGCAGATAAATTTTGTTTTAAAGGACGTTAGAGCATTTTGACAATTTTGACACGTAATATCATATGAAGAAATTTTTGTTATTTATGAAAAGCTAATCAGTTCGATGTTCAAGCTCTTTACATTATAACATGAAATCAAATTACTGAACTTTTCCATACATAAGAAATTTATCTTATTATATACATTTTTATTCATACTAAATTTTACTACCAGGAAAATAAATTTTCTATCGACAGTATATTTTTATGTTAAGATAGACAAACTATTATTGCAGTATGGTGTAGAATGCTTATGTTGTATGAAATATTTTAATAAAAGCAGATAAATTTTGTTTTAAAGGACGCGAAAGCATTTTCCAAATTTTGACAGGTGATATCATATGAAGAAATTTTTTGTTATTTATGGAAAGCTAATCAGTTCTATGTTCAAGCTCTTTACATTATAACATGAAATCAAATTACTGAACTTTTCCATACATAGAAATTTATCTAATTACATTTTTATTCATACTAAATGTTACTACCAGGAATATAAATTTTCTTCCGATAGTATATTTTTATGTTAAGATAGACAAACTATTAATGCAGTATAGTGAAGAATGCTTATGTTGTATGAAATATTTTAAAAAAAGCAGATAAATTTTGTTTTAAAGAACGCGAGAGCATTTTTCAAATTTTGACAGGTGATATCATATGAAGAATTTTTTTGTTATTTATGGAAAGCTAATCAGTTCTATGTTCAAGCTCTTTACATTATATCATGAAATCAAATTACTACACGTTTCCATACATAGAAATTTATCTAATTACATTTTTATTCATACTAAATGTTACTATCAGGAATATAAATTTTCTTCCGATAGTATATTTTTATGTTAAGATAAACAAACTATTAATGCAGTATAGTGAAGAATGCTTATGTTGTATGAAATATTTTAAAAAAAGCAGATAAATTTTGTTTTAAAGAACGCGAGAGCATTTTCAAAATTTTGACACGTGATATTATATGAAGATTTTTTTTGTTATTTATGGAAAACTAATCAGTTCTATGTTCAAGCTCTTTACATTATAACATGAAATCAAATTACTGAACTTTTCCATACATAGAAATTTATCTAATTACATTATTATTCATACTAAATGTTACTATCAGGAATATAAATTTTCTTCCGATAGTATATTTTTATGATAAGATAGACAAACTTTTAATGCAGTATGGTGTAGAATGCTTATGTTGTATGAAATATTTTAAAAAAAGCAGATAAATTTTGTTCTAAAGAACGCGAGAGCATTTTCCAAATTTTGACAGGTGATATCATATGAAGATTTTTTTTGTTATTTATGGAAAGCTAATCAGTTCTATGTTCAAGCTCTTTACATTATAACATGAAATCAAATTACTGAACTTTTCCATACATAGAAATTTATCTAATTACATTTTTATTCATACTAAATGTTACTACCAGGAATATAAATTTTCTTCCGATAGTATATTTTTATGTTAAGATAAACAAAATATTAATGCAGTATAGTGAAGAATGCTTATGTTGTATGAAATATTTTAAAAAAAGCAGATAAATTTTGTTCTAAAGAACGCGAGAGCATTTTCCAAATTTTGACAGGTGATATCATATGAAGATTTTTTTTGTTATTTATGGAAAGCTAATCAGTTCTATGTTCAAGCTCTTTACATTATAACATGAAATCAAATTACTGAACTTTTCCATACATAGAAATTTATCTAATTACATTTTTATTCATACTAAATGTTACTACCAGGAATATAAATTTTCTTCCGATAGTATATTTTTATGTTAAGATAGACAAACTATTAATGCAGTATAGTGAAGAATGCTTATGTTGTATGGAATATTTTAAAAAAAGCAGATAAATTTTGTTTTAAAGAACGCGAGAGCATTTTTCAAATTTTGACAGGTGATATCATATGAAGAATTTTTTTGTTATTTATGGAAAGCTAATCAGTTCTATGTTCAAGCTCTTTACATTATATCATGAAATCAAATTACTACACGTTTCCATACATAGAAATTTATCTAATTACATTTTTATTCATACTAAATGTTACTATCAGGAATATAAATTTTCTTCCGATAGTATATTTTTATGTTAAGATAAACAAACTATTAATGCAGTATAGTGAAGAATGCTTATGTTGTATGAAATATTTTAAAAAAAGCAGATAAATTTTGTTTTAAAGAACGCGAGAGCATTTTCAAAATTTTGACACGTGATATTATATGAAGATTTTTTTTGTTATTTATGGAAAACTAATCAGTTCTATGTTCAAGCTCTTTACATTATAACATGAAATCAAATTACTGAACTTTTCCATACATAGAAATTTATCTAATTACATTATTATTCATACTAAATGTTACTATCAGGAATATAAATTTTCTTCCGATAGTATATTTTTATGATAAGATAGACAAACTTTTAATGCAGTATGGTGTAGAATGCTTATGTTGTATGAAATATTTTAAAAAAAGCAGATAAATTTTGTTCTAAAGAACGCGAGAGCATTTTCCAAATTTTGACAGGTGATATCATATGAAGATTTTTTTTGTTATTTATGGAAAGCTAATCAGTTCTATGTTCAAGCTCTTTACATTATAACATGAAATCAAATTACTGAACTTTTCCATACATAGAAATTTATCTAATTACATTTTTATTCATACTAAATGTTACTACCAGGAATATAAATTTTCTTCCGATAGTATATTTTTATGTTAAGATAAACAAAATATTAATGCAGTATAGTGAAGAATGCTTATGTTGTATGAAATATTTTAAAAAAAGCAGATAAATTTTGTTTTAAAGAACGCGAGAGCATTTTCAAAATTTTGACACGTGATATTATATGAAGATTTTTTTTATTATTTATGGAAAGCTAATCAGTTCTATGTTCAAGCTCTTTACATTATAACATGAAATCAAATTACTGAACTTTTCCATACATAGAAATTTATCTAATTACATTATTATTCATACTAAATGTTACTATCAGGAATATAAATTTTCTTCCGATAGTATATTTTTATGTTAAGATAAACAAACTATTAATGCAGTATAGTGAAGAATGCTTATGTTGTATGAAATATTTTAAAAAAAGCAGATAAATTTTGTTCTAAAGAACGCGAGAGCATTTTCCAAATTTTGACAGGTGATATCATATGATGATTTTTTTTGTTATTTATGGAAAGCTAATCAGTTCTATGTTCAAGCTCTTTACATTATAACATGAAATCAAATTACTAAACGTTTCCATACATAGAAATTTATCTAATTACATTTTTATTCATACTAAATGTTACTACCAGGAATATAAATTTTCTTCCGATAGTATATTTTTATGTTAAGATAGACAAACTATTAATGCAGTATAGTGAAGACTGCTTATGTTGTATGAAATATTTTAAAAAAAGCAGATAAATTTTGTTTCAAAGAGCGTTAGAGCATTTTGACAATGTTTACACGTGATATCATATGAAGAAATTATATGATATCTATGAAAAGCTAATCAGTTCTAAGTTCAAGCTATTAATATTCTTCTATCAATATGAAATCAATGAACTGATCATTGCCAAATATAAAAAAATTCTCTTGTTACATATAAGTTTCATACAAATATCCATTAAATAAAATATAATTTTTGAAACCGTTGAATATTTTTCTTTTAACATTGACCAACTTTGAATACAATTTTATGAAGATTCTTGGTGTTGTATAAATAGTTGAAACCAAATTAAAATATCTCTAATTTCCAGGTCGTGAGAGCATTTTTTCAGTTTTAATAGATGAAATCATAAAGAAACATTGGGAAAAAATGAACCGTTGTCTATGGAAAACTAATCAGCTCTAAGTTTATGGACTTAACACATGTGATATCAATATGAAGTCAATCGGACTTATAGTTTGGGCTGCAGAGAGGACTCAAAAAAAAAACAACGTAAATGATGAATTCATAGAGAAGAAATCAAAAGTTGTCTATGGAAAACTAATCAGCTCTAGGTCTTTGCACTTTACACATATGATGTTAATATGAAGTCGATCAGACTTATAGTTTGGGCTGTAGAGAGGACACAAAAAAGATAAATGCTACGGCGTACGGCGTACGGCGTACGGCGTACGGCGTACGGCGTACGGCGTACGGCGTACGGCGTACGGCGTACGGCGTACAGCGTATACGCCATACACACAAACACATCACGACGAAACTCATAGTGTGCATTCTCTACATGATACCCATTGAGAAATTGATGTAAAAAAAATACGCTTAAATTTTGCGAAATCATGACTCTCCCCTATTCCATAGTGTGGAGAGTAAAAACATTTTGAAATTGTTAATTTTTACTCTCCACACTATGGAATAGGGGAGAGTCATGATTTCGCAAAATTTAAGCGTATTTTTTTTACATCAATTTCTCAATGGGTATCATGTAGAGAATGCACACTATGAGTTTCGTCGTGATGTGTTTGTGTGTATGGCGTATACGCTGTACGCCGTACGCCGTACGCCGTACGCCGTACGCCGTAGCATTTATCTTTTTTGTGTCCTCTCTACAGCCCAAACTATAAGTCTGATCGACTTCATATTAACATCATATGTGTAAAGTGCAAAGACCTAGAGCTGATTAGTTTTCCATAGACAACTTTTGATTTCTTCTCTATGAATTCATCATTTACGTTGTTTTTTTTTTGTGTCCTCTCTGCAGCCCAAACTATAAGTCCGATTGATTTCATATTGATATCACATGTGTTAAGTCCATAAACTTAGAGCTGATTAGTTTTCCATAGACAACGGTTCATTTTTTCCCAATGTTTCTTTATAATTTCATCTATTAAAACTGAAAAAATGCTCTCACGACCTGGAAATTAGAGGTATTTTAATTTGGTTTCAACTATTTATACAACACCAAGAATCTTCATAAAATTGTATTCAAAGTTGGTCAATGTTAAAAGAAAAATATTCAACGGTTTCAAAAATTATATTTTATTTAATGGATATTTGTATGAAACTTATATGTAACAAGAGAATTTTTTTATATTTGGCAATGTTCAGTTCATTGATTTCATATTGATATAAGAATATTAATAGCTTGAACTTAGAACTGATTAGCTTTTCATAGATATCATAAAATTTCTTCATATGATATCACGTGTCAACATTGTCAAAATGCTCTAACGCTCTTTGAAACAAAATTTATCTGCTTTTTTTAAAATATTTCATACAACATAAGCAGTCTTCACTATACTGCATTAATAGTTTGTCTATCTTAACATAAAAATATACTATCGGAAGAAAATTTATATTCCTGTTAGTAACATTTAGTATGAATAAAAATGTAATTAGATAAATTTCTATGTATGGAAAAGTTCAGTAATTTGATTTCATGTTATAATGTAAAGAGCTTGAACATAGAACTGATTAGCTTTCCATAAATAACAAAAAAAAATCTTCATATGATATCACCTGTCAAAATTTGGAAAATGCTCTCGCGTTCTTTAGAACAAAATTTATCTGCTTTTTTTAAAATATTTCATACAACATAAGCATTCTTCACTATACTGCATTAATAGTTTGTTTATCTTAACATAAAAATATACTATCGGAAGAAAATTTATATTCCTGATAGTAACATTTAGTATGAATAAAAATGTAATTAGATAAATTTCTATGTATGGAAACGTTCAGTAATTTGATTTCATGTTATAATGTAAAGAACTTGAACATAGAACTGATTAGCTTTCCATAAATCAAAAAAAAATCTTCATATAATATCACGTGTCAAAATTTTGAAAATGCCTTCGCGTTCTTTAAAACAAAATTTATCTGCTTTTTTTAAAATATTTCATACAACATAAGCATTCTTCACTATACTGCATTAATAGTTTGTTTATCTTAACATAAAAATATACTATCGGAAGAAAATTTATATTCCTGATAGTAACATTTAGTATGAATAAAAATGTAATTAGATAAATTTCTATGTATGGAAAAGTTCAGTAATTTGATTTCGTGTTATAATGTAAAGAGCTTGAACATAGAACTGATTAACTTTCCATAAATAACAAAAAAATCTTCATATGATATCACCTGTCAAAATTTGGAAAATGCTCTCGCGTTCTTTAGAACAAAATTTATCTGCTTTTTTTTAAATATTTCATACAACATAAGCATTCTTCACTATACTGCATTAATAGTTTGTTTATCTTAACATAAAAATATACTATCGAAAGAAAATTTATATTCCTGATAGTAACGTTTAGTATGAATAAAAATGTAATTAGATAAATTTCTATGTATGGAAAAGTTCAGTAATTTGATTTCATGTTATAATGTAAAAAGCTTGAACATAGAACTGATTAGCTTTCCATAAACAACAAAAAAAATCTTCATATGATATCACCTGTCAAAATTTGGAAAATGCTCTCGCGTTCTTTAGAACAAAATTTATCTGCTTTTTTTTAAATATTTCATACAACATAAGCATTCTTCACTATACTGCATTAATAGTTTGTTTATCTTAACATAAAAATATACTATCGGAAGAAAATTTACATTCCTGATAGTAACATTTAGTATGAATAAAAATGTAATTAGATAAATTTCTATGTATGGAAAAGTTCAGTAATTTGATTTCATGTTATAATGTAAAGAGCTTGAACATAGAACTGATTAGCTTTCCATAAATAACAAAAAAAATCTTCATATGATATCACCTGTCAAAATTTGGAAAATGCTCTCGCGTTCTTTAGAACAAAATTTATCTGCTTTTTTTAGAATATTTCATACAACATAAGCATTCTTCACTATACTGCATTAATAGTTTGTTTATCTTAACATAAAAATATACTATCGGAAGAAAATTTACATTCCTGATAGTAACATTTAGTATGAATAAAAATGTAATTAGATAAATTTCTATGTATGGAAAAGTTCAGTAATTTGATTTCATGTTATAATGTAAAGAGCTTGAACATAGAACTGATTAGCTTTCCATAAATAACAAAAAAAATCTTCATATGATATCACCTGTCAAAATTTGGAAAATGCTCTCGCGTTCTTTAGAACAAAATTTATCTGCTTTTTTTAAAATATTTCATACAACATAAGCATTCTTCACTATACTGCATTAATAGTTTGTTTATCTTAACATAAAAATATACTATCGGAAGAAAATTTACATTCCTGATAGTAACATTTAGTATGAATAAAAATGTAATTAGATAAATTTCTATGTATGGAAAAGTTCAGTAATTTGATTTCATGTTATAATGTAAAGAGCTTGAACATAGAACTGATTAGCTTTCCATAAATAACAAAAAAAATCTTCATATGATATCACCTGTCAAAATTTGGAAAATGCTCTCGCATTCTTTAGAACAAAATTTATCTGCTTTTTTTAAAATATTTCATACAACATAAGCATTCTTCCCTATACTGCATTAATAGTTTGTCTATCTTAACATAAAAATATACTATCGGAAGAAAATTTATATTCCTGATAGTAACATTTAGTATGAATAAAAATGTAATTAGATAAATTTCTATGTATGGAAAAGTTCAGTAATTTGAAATCATGTTATAATGTAAAGAGCTTGAACATAGAACTGATTAGCTTTCCATAAATAACAAAAAAAATCTTCATATGATATCACCTGTCAAAATTTGGAAAATGCTCTCGCGTTCTTTAGAACAAAATTTATCTGCTTTTTTTAAAATATTTCATACAACATAAGCATTCTTCACTATACTGCATTAATAGTTTGTTTATCTTAACATAAAAATATACTATCGGAAGAAAATTTACATTCTTGATAGTAACATTTAGTATGAATAAAAATGTAATTAGATAAATTTCTATGTATGGAAAAGTTCAGTAATTTGATTTCATGTTATAATGTAAAAAGCTTGAACATAGAACTGATTAGCTTTCCATAAACAACAAAAAAAATCTTCATATGATATCACCTGTCAAAATTTGGAAAATGCTCTCGCGTTCTTTAGAACAAAATTTATCTGCTTTTTTTAAAATATTTCATACAACATAAGCATTCTTCGCTATACTGCATTAATAGTTTGTTTATCTTAACATAAAAATATACTATCGGAAGAAAATTTACATTCCTGATAGTAACATTTAGTATGAATAAAAATGTAATTAGATAAATTTCTATGTATGGAAAAGTTCTGTAATTTGATTTCATGTTATAATGTAAAGAGCTTGAACATAGAACTGATTAGCTTTCCATAAATAACAAAAAAAATCTTCATATGATATCACCTGTCAAAATTTGGAAAATACTCTCGCGTTCTTTAGAACAAAATTTATCTGCTTTTTTTAGAATATTTCATACAACATAAGCATTCTTCACTATACTGCATTAATAGTTTGTTTATCTTAACATAAAAATATACTATCGGAAGAAAATTTACATTCCTGATAGTAACATTTAGTATGAATAAAAATGTAATTAGATAAATTTCTATGTATGGAAAAGTTCAGTAATTTGATTTCATGTTATAATGTAAAGAGCTTGAACATAGAACTGATTAGCTTTCCATAAATAACAAAAAAAATCTTCATATGATATCACCTGTCAAAATTTGGAAAATGCTCTCGCGTTCTTTAGAACAAAATTTATCTGCTTTTTTTAAAATATTTCATACAACATAAGCATTCTTCACTATACTGCATTAATAGTTTGTTTATCTTAACATAAAAATATACTATCGGAAGAAAATTTACATTCCTGATAGTAACATTTAGTATGAATAAAAATGTAATTAGATAAATTTCTATGTATGGAAAAGTTCAGTAATTTGATTTCATGTTATAATGTAAAGAGCTTGAACATAGAACTGATTAGCTTTCCATAAATAACAAAAAAAATCTTCATATGATATCACCTGTCAAAATTTGGAAAATGCTCTCGCGTTCTTTAGAACAAAATTTATCTGCTTTTTTTAAAATATTTCATACAACATAAGCATGCTTCACTATACTGCATTAATAGTTTGTTTATCTTAACATAAAAATATACTATCGGAAGAAAATTTATATTCCTGATAGTAACATTTAGTATGAATAAAAATGTAATTAGATAAATTTCTATGTATGGAAACGTTCAGTAATTAGATTTCATGTTATAATGTAAAGAACTTGAACATAGAACTGATTAGCTTTCCATAAATCAAAAAAAAATCTTCATATAATATCACGTGTCAAAATTTTGAAAATGCCTTCGCGTTCTTTAAAACAAAATTTATCTGCTTTTTTTAAAATATTTCATACAACATAAGCATTCTTCACTATACTGCATTAATAGTTTGTTTATCTTAACATAAAAATATACTATCGGAAGAAAATTTATATTCCTGATAGTAACATTTAGTATGAATAAAAATGTAATTAGATAAATTTCTATGTATGGAAAAGTTCAGTAATTTGATTTCGTGTTATAATGTAAAGAGCTTGAACATAGAACTGATTAACTTTCCATAAATAACAAAAAAATCTTCATATGATATCACCTGTCAAAATTTGGAAAATGCTCTCGCGTTCTTTAGAACAAAATTTATCTGCTTTTTTTTAAATATTTCATACAACATAAGCATTCTTCACTATACTGCATTAATAGTTTGTTTATCTTAACATAAAAATATACTATCGAAAGAAAATTTATATTCCTGATAGTAACGTTTAGTATGAATAAAAATGTAATTAGATAAATTTCTATGTATGGAAAAGTTCAGTAATTTGATTTCATGTTATAATGTAAAAAGCTTAAACATAGAACTGATTAGCTTTCCATAAACAACAAAAAAAATCTTCATATGATATCACCTGTCAAAATTTGGAAAATGCTCTCGCGTTCTTTAGAACAAAATTTATCTGCTTTTTTTTAAATATTTCATACAAAATAAGCATTCTTCACTATACTGCATTAATAGTTTGTTTATCTTAACATAAAAATATACTATCGGAAGAAAATTTACATTCCTGATAGTAACATTTAGTATGAATAAAAATGTAATTAGATAAATTTCTATGTATGGAAAAGTTCAGTAATTTGATTTCATGTTATAATGTAAAGAGCTTGAACATAGAACTGATTAGCTTTCCATAAATAACAAAAAAAATCTTCATATGATATCACCTGTCAAAATTTGGAAAAAGCTCTCGCGTTCTTTAGAACAAAATTTATCTGCTTTTTTTAGAATATTTCATACAACATAAGCATTCTTCACTATACTGCATTAATAGTTTGTTTATCTTAACATAAAAATATACTATCGGAAGAAAATTTACATTCCTGATAGTAACATTTAGTATGAATAAAAATGTAATTAGATAAATTTCTATGTATGGAAAAGTTCAGTAATTTGATTTCATGTTATAATGTAAAGAGCTTGAACATAGAACTGATTAGCTTTCCATAAATAACAAAAAAAATCTTCATATGATATCACCTGTCAAAATTTGGAAAATGCTCTCGCGTTCTTTAGAACAAAATTTATCTGATTTTTTTAAAATATTTCATACAACATAAGCATTCTTCACTATACTGCATTAATAGTTTGTTTATCTTAACATAAAAATATACTATCGGAAGAAAATTTACATTCCTGATAGTAACATTTAGTATGAATAAAAATGTAATTAGATAAATTTCTATGTATGGAAAAGTTCAGTAATTTGATTTCATGTTATTATGTAAAGAGCTTGAACATAGAACTGATTAGCTTTCCATAAATAACAAAAAAAATCTTCATATGATATCACCTGTCAAAATTTGGAAAATGCTCTCGCATTCTTTAGAACAAAATTTATCTGCTTTTTTTAAAATATTTCATACAACATAAGCATTCTTCCCTATACTGCATTAATAGTTTGTCTATCTTAACATAAAAATATACTATCGGAAGAAAATTTATATTCCTGATAGTAACATTTAGTATGAATAAAAATGTAATTAGATAAATTTCTATGTATGGAAAAGTTCAGTAATTTGAAATCATGTTATAATGTAAAGAGCTTGAACATAGAACTGATTAGCTTTCCATAAATAACAAAAAAAATCTTCATATGATATCACCTGTCAAAATTTGGAAAATGCTCTCGCGTTCTTTAGAACAAAATTTATCTGCTTTTTTTAAAATATTTCATACAACATAAGCATTCTTCACTATACTGCATTAATAGTTTGTTTATCTTAACATAAAAATATACTATCGGAAGAAAATTTACATTCTTGATAGTAACATTTAGTATGAATAAAAATGTAATTAGATAAATTTCTATGTATGGAAAAGTTCAGTAATTTGATTTCATGTTATAATGTAAAAAGCTTGAACATAGAACTGATTAGCTTTCCATAAACAACAAAAAAAATCTTCATATGATATCACCTGTCAAAATTTGGAAAATGCTCTCGCGTTCTTTAGAACAAAATTTATCTGCTTTTTTTAAAATATTTCATACAACATAAGCATTCTTCACTATACTGCATTAATAGTTTGTTTATCTTAACATAAAAATATACTATCGGAAGAAAATTTACATTCTTGATAGTAACATTTAGTATGAATAAAAATGTAATTAGATAAATTTCTATGTATGGAAAAGTTCAGTAATTTGATTTCATGTTATAATGTAAAAAGCTTGAACATAGAACTGATTAGCTTTCCATAAACAACAAAAAAAATCTTCATATGATATCACCTGTCAAAATTTGGAAAATGCTCTCGCGTTCTTTAGAACAAAATTTATCTGCTTTTTTTAGAATATTTCATACAACATAAGCATTCTTCACTATACTGCATTAATAGTTTGTTTATCTTAACATAAAAATATACTATCGGAAGAAAATTTACATTCCTGATAGTAACATTTAGTATGAATAAAAATGTAATTAGATAAATTTCTATGTATGGAAAAGTTCAGTAATTTGATTTCATGTTATAATGTAAAGAGCTTGAACATAGAACTGATTAGCTTTCCATAAATAACAAAAAAAATCTTCATATGATATCACCTGTCAAAATTTGGAATATGCTCTCGCGTTCTTTAGAACAAAATTTATCTGCTTTTTTTAAAATATTTCATACAACATAAGCATTCTTCACTATACTGCATTAATAGTTTGTTTATCTTAACATAAAAATATACTATCGGAAGAAAATTTACATTCCTGATAGTAACATTTAGTATGAATAAAAATGTAATTAGATAAATTTCTATGTATGGAAAAGTTCAGTAATTTGATTTCATGTTATAATGTAAAGAGCTTGAACATAGAACTGATTAGCTTTCCATAAATAACAAAAAAAATCTTCATATGATATCACCTGTCAAAATTTGGAAAATGCTCTCGCATTCTTTAGAACAAAATTTATCTGCTTTTTTTAAAATATTTCATACAACATAAGCATTCTTCCCTATACTGCATTAATAGTTTGTCTATCTTAACATAAAAATATACTATCGGAAGAAAATTTATATTCCTGATAGTAACATTTAGTATGAATAAAAATGTAATTAGATAAATTTCTATGTATGGAAAAGTTCAGTAATTTGAAATCATGTTATAATGTAAAGAGCTTGAACATAGAACTGATTAGCTTTCCATAAATAACAAAAAAAATCTTCATATGATATCACCTGTCAAAATTTGGAAAATGCTCTCGCGTTCTTTAGAACAAAATTTATCTGCTTTTTTTAAAATATTTCATACAACATAAGCATTCTTCACTATACTGCATTAATAGTTTGTTTATCTTAACATAAAAATATACTATCGGAAGAAAATTTACATTCTTGATAGTAACATTTAGTATGAATAAAAATGTAATTAGAAAAATTTCTATGTATGGAAAAGTTCAGTAATTTGATTTCATGTTATAATGTAAAAAGCTTGAACATAGAACTGATTAGCTTTCCATAAACAACAAAAAAAATCTTCATATGATATCACCTGTCAAAATTTGGAAAATGCTCTCGCGTTCTTTAGAACAAAATTTATCTGCTTTTTTTAAAATATTTCATACAACATAAGCATTCTTCGCTATACTGCATTAATAGTTTGTTTATCTTAACATAAAAATATACTATCGGAAGAAAATTTACATTCCTGATAGTAACATTTAGTATGAATAAAAATGTAATTAGATAAATTTCTATGTATGGAAAAGTTCTGTAATTTGATTTCATGTTATAATGTAAAGAGCTTGAACATAGAACTGATTAGCTTTCCATAAATAACAAAAAAAATCTTCATATGATATCACCTGTCAAAATTTGGAAAATACTCTCGCGTTCTTTAGAACAAAATTTATCTGCTTTTTTTAAAATATTTCATACAACATAAGCATTCTTCACTATACTGCATTAATAGTTTGTTTATCTTAACATAAAAATATACTATCGGAAGAAAATTTACATTCCTGATAGTAACATTTAGTATGAATAAAAATGTAATTAGATAAATTTCTATGTATGGAAAAGTTCAGTAATTTGATTTCATGTTATAATGTAAAGAGCTTGAACATAGAACTGATTAGCTTTCCATAAACAACAAAAAAAATCTTCATATGATATCACCTGTCAAAATTTGGAATATGCTCTCGCGTTCTTTAGAACAAAATTTATCTGCTTTTTTTAAAATATTTCATACAACATAAGCATTCTTCACTATACTGCATTAATAGTTTGTTTATCTTAACATAAAAATATACTATCGGAAGAAAATTTACATTCCTGATAGTAACATTTAGTATGAATAAAAATGTAATTAGATAAATTTCTATGTATGGAAAAGTTCAGTAATTTGATTTCATGTTATAATGTAAAGAGCTTGAACATAGAACTGATTAGCTTTCCATAAATAACAAAAAAAATCTTCATATGATATCACCTGTCAAAATTTGGAAAATGCTCTCGCATTCTTTAGAACAAAATTTATCTGCTTTTTTTAAAATATTTCATACAACATAAGCATTCTTCCCTATACTGCATTAATAGTTTGTCTATCTTAACATAAAAATATACTATCGGAAGAAAATTTATATTCCTGATAGTAACATTTAGTATGAATAAAAATGTAATTAGATAAATTTCTATGTATGGAAAAGTTCAGTAATTTGAAATCATGTTATAATGTAAAGAGCTTGAACATAGAACTGATTAGCTTTCCATAAATAACAAAAAAAATCTTCATATGATATCACCTGTCAAAATTTGGAAAATGCTCTCGCGTTCTTTAGAACAAAATTTATCTGCTTTTTTTAAAATATTTCATACAACATAAGCATTCTTCACTATACTGCATTAATAGTTTGTTTATCTTAACATAAAAATATACTATCGGAAGAAAATTTACATTCTTGATAGTAACATTTAGTATGAATAAAAATGTAATTAGATAAATTTCTATGTATGGAAAAGTTCAGTAATTTGATTTCATGTTATAATGTAAAAAGCTTGAACATAGAACTGATTAGCTTTCCATAAACAACAAAAAAAATCTTCATATGATATCACCTGTCAAAATTTGGAAAATGCTCTCGCGTTCTTTAGAACAAAATTTATCTGCTTTTTTTAAAATATTTCATACAACATAAGCATTCTTCGCTATACTGCATTAATAGTTTGTTTATCTTAACATAAAAATATACTATCGGAAGAAAATTTACATTCCTGATAGTAACATTTAGTATGAATAAAAATGTAATTAGATAAATTTCTATGTATGGAAAAGTTCTGTAATTTGATTTCATGTTATAATGTAAAGAGCTTGAACATAGAACTGATTAGCTTTCCATAAATAACAAAAAAAATCTTCATATGATATCACCTGTCAAAATTTGGAAAATACTCTCGCGTTCTTTAGAACAAAATTTATCTGCTTTTTTTAAAATATTTCATACAACATAAGCATTCTTCACTATACTGCATTAATAGTTTGTTTATCTTAACATAAAAATATACTATCGGAAGAAAATTTACATTCCTGATAGTAACATTTAGTATGAATAAAAATGTAATTAGATAAATTTCTATGTATGGAAAAGTTCAGTAATTTGATTTCATGTTATAATGTAAAGAGCTTGAACATAGAACTGATTAGCTTTCCATAAATAACAAAAAAAATCTTCATATGATATCACCTGTCAAAATTTGGAAAATGCTCTCGCGTTCTTTAGAACAAAATTTATCTGCTTTTTTTAAAATATTTCATACAACATAAGCATTCTTCACTATACTGCATTAATAGTTTGTTTATCTTAACATAAAAATATACTATCGGAAGAAAATTTACATTCCTGATAGTAACATTTAGTATGAATAAAAATGTAATTAGATAAATTTCTATGTATGGAAAAGTTCAGTAATTTGATTTCATGTTATAATGTAAAGAGCTTGAACATAGAACTGATTAGCTTTCCATAAATAACAAAAAAAATCTTCATATGATATCACCTGTCAAAATTTGGAAAATGCTCTCGCGTTCTTTAGAACAAAATTTATCTGCTTTTTTTAAAATATTTCATACAACATAAGCATTCTTCCCTATACTGCATTAATAGTTTGTCTATCTTAACATAAAAATATACTATCGGAAGAAAATTTATATTCCTGATAGTAACATTTAGTATGAATAAAAATGTAATTAGATAAATTTCTATGTATGGAAAAGTTCAGTAATTTGATATCATGTTATAATGTAAAGAGCTTGAACATAGAACTGATTAGCTTTCCATAAATAACAAAAAAAATCTTCATATGATATCACCTGTCAAAATTTGGAAAATGCTCTTGCGTTCTTTAAAACAAAATTTATCTGCTTTTTTTAAAATATTTCATACAACATAAGCATTCTACACCATACTGCATTAAAAGTTTGTCTATCTTATCATAAAAATATACTATCGGAAGAAAATTTATATTCCTGATAGTAACATTTAGTATGAATAAAAATGTAATTAGATAAATTTCTATGTATGGAAAAGTTCAGTAATTTGATTTCATGTTATAATGTAAAGAGCTTGAACATAGAACTGATTAGCTTTCCATAAATAACAAAAAAAATCTTCATATGATATCACCTGTCAAAATTTGGAAAATGCTCTCGCGTTCTTTAGAACAAAATTTATCTGCTTTTTTTAAAATATTTCATACAACATAAGCATTCTTCACTATACTGCATTAATAGTTTGTTTATCTTAACATAAAAATATACTATCGGAAGAAAATTTACATTCCTGATAGTAACATTTAGTATGAATAAAAATGTAATTAGATAAATTTCTATGTATGGAAAAGTTCAGTTATTTGATTTCATGTTATAATGTAAAGAGCTTGAACATAGAACTGAATAGATTTCCATAAATAACAAAAAAAATCTTCATATGATATCACCTGTCAAAATTTGGAAAATGCTCTCGCGTTATTTAGAACAAAATTTATCTGCTTTTTTAAAAATATTTCATACAACATAAGCATTCTTCCCTATACTGCATTAATAGTTTGTCTATCTTAACATAAAAATATACTATCGGAAGAAAATTTATATTCCTGATAGTAACATTTAGTATGAATAAAAATGTAATTAGATAAATTTCTATGTATGGAAACGTTCAGTAATTTGATTTCATGTTATAATGTAAAGAGCTTGAACATAGAACTGATTAGCTTTCCATAAATAACAAAAAAATCTTCATATGATATCACGTGTCAAAATTTTGAAAATGCTCTCGCGTTCTTTAAATCAAAATTTATCTGCTTTTTTTAAAATATTTCATACAACATAAGCATTCTTCACTATACTGCATTAATAGTTTGTTTATCTTAACATAAAAATATACTATCGGAAGAAAATTTATATTCCTGGTAGTAACATTTAGTATGAATAAAAATGTAATTAGATAAATTTCTATGTATGGAAAAGTTCAGTAATTTGATTTCATGTTATAATGTAAAGAGCTTGAACATAGAACTGATTAGCTTTCCATAAATAACAAAAAAATTCTTCATATGATATCACCTCTCCAAATTTGGAAAATGCTCTCGCGTTCTTTAGAACAAAATTTATCTGCTTTTTTTAAAATATTTCATACAACATAAGCATTCTTCCCTATACTGCATTAATAGTTTGTCTATCTTAACATAAAAATATACTATCGGAAGAAAATTTATATTCCTGATAGTAACATTTAGTATGAATAAAAATGTAATTAGATAAATTTCTATGTATGGAAACGTTCAGTAATTTGATTTCATGTTATAATGTAAAGAGCTTGAACATAGAACTGATTAGCTTTCCATAAATAACAAAAAAATTCTTCATATGATATCACCTGTCAAAATTTGGAAAATACTCTTGCGTTCTTTAAAACAAAATTTATCTGCTTTTTTAAAAATATTTCATACAACATAAGCATTCTTCACTATACTGCATTAATAGTTTGTCTATCTTAACATAAAAATATACTATCGGAAGAAAATTTATATTCCTGATAGTAACATTTAGTATGAATAAAAATGTAATTAGATAAATTTCTATGTATGGAAACGTTCAGTAATTTGATTTCATGTTATAATGTAAAGAGCTTGAACATAGAACTGATTAGCTTTCCATAAATAACTAAAAAATCTTCATATGATATCACGTGTCAAAATTTTGAAAATGCTCTCGCGTTCTTTAAATCAAAATTTATCTGCTTTTTTAAAATATTTCATACAACATAAGCATTCTTCACTATACTGCATTAATAGTTTGTTTATCTTAACATAAAAATATACTATCGGAAGAAAATTTATATTCCTGGTAGTAACATTTAGTATGAATAAAAATGTAATTAGATAAATTTCTATGTATGGAAAAGTTCAGTAATTTGATTTCATGTTATAATGTAAAGAGCTTGAACATAGAACTGATTAGCTTTCCATAAATAACAAAAAAATTCTTCATATGATATCACCTGTCAAAATTTGGAAAATACTCTTGCGTTCTTTAAAACAAAATTTATGTGCTTTTTTAAAAATATTTCATACAACATAAGCATTCTTCACTATACTGCATTAATAGTTTGTCTATCTTAACATAAAAATATACTATCGGAAGAAAATTTATATTCCTGATAGTAACATTTAGTATGAATAAAAATGAAATTAGATAAATTTCTATGTATGGAAACGTTCAGTAATTTGATTTCATGTTATAATGTAAAGAGCTTGAACATAGAACAGATTAGCTTTCCATAAATAACAAAAAAATCTTCATATGATATCACGTGTCAAAATTTTGAAAATGCTCTCGCGTTCTTTAAATCAAAATTTATCTGCTTTTTTAAAATATTTCATACAACATAAGCATTCTTCACTATACTGCATTAATAGTTTGTTTATCTTAACATAAAAATATACTATCGGAAGAAAATTTATATTCCTGGTAGTAACATTTAGTATGAATAAAAATGTAATTAGATAAATTTCTATGTATGGAAAAGTTCAGTAATTTGATTTCATGTTATAATGTAAAGAGCTTGAACATAGAACTGATTAGCTTTCCATAAATAACAAAAAAATTCTTCATATGATATCACCTGTCAAAATTTGGAAAATACTCTTGCGTTCTTTAAAACAAAATTTATGTGCTTTTTTAAAAATATTTCATACAACATAAGCATTCTTCACTATACTGCATTAATAGTTTGTCTATCTTAACATAAAAATATACTATCGGAAGAAAATTTATATTCCTGATAGTAACATTTAGTATGAATAAAAATGAAATTAGATAAATTTCTATGTATGGAAACGTTCAGTAATTTGATTTCATGTTATAATGTAAAGAGCTTGAACATAGAACAGATTAGCTTTCCATAAATAACAAAAAAATCTTCATATGATATCACGTGTCAAAATTTTGAAAATGCTCTCGCGTTCTTTAAATCAAAATTTATCTGCTTTTTTTAAAATATTTCATACAACATAAGCATTCTTCACTATACGGCATTAATAGTTTGTCTATCTTAACATGAAAATATACTATCGTTAGAAAATTTATATTCCTGGTAGTAAAATTTAGAATGAATAAAATATTTCATTGTCAATATTTGTGGTGTGGAGAGTTTAGTGTTGGTCACAACCCACTCGTTTTTCTTAAATATTATACAAATTATAAAATAAAAAATTAAGCTATCGTTACTTGACAATGTTTCCTCAGTATATTATACCCTTGTTTTCTTAAGTTTCAAATGTTTCATCAACTGTGTGTCCTTTATTTCTTTTTTTATCGTAGTAAAAATTTTGAAGTTAAATATTGTGTCGTCTCATAACTGTTTTGCGGTGTAATATGATGAATTTTGTCTTTATGAAAATTTTTAAATAAAACTTATTTCTATTCTACACACATTTTTAAATAATTTACTAACCAATTCAACACATCCATCAAAGATAAAGGTATAAAAATGAAAATAATATTTCCTTTTACCAGAGTGCAATCATTCGTGTGTAAATGAGAGAAATAAAACAAAAAAAATTCAAGTAAACAGGGTATAAACCTATAAATATTTAACACGATTATCATTAAAAATAATTACATAACTGGGAAAGAATAAAATATATAAGTGCAAAAATTATAAAAAGAGTTACAAAAGCATGAAAGTCATCCACAGTAGGTAAAAATCCTAAATATTAATTGTAAATATTTAAATAAAATATCTAAATATTAATTGTAAATATTCAAATAAAATATTTAAATGAAGTGAATTTGATGATAATTAAATAACATTTTTTGTAATAATTATTAGTTTTTAAATTAATTGATGTCGGTAAACTGTCTTAAATTTGTTTCAAGTAATTTTCAATTGCTGTGTGATACCTTTCTCGTCTACCTACTAACCTAATACGCATGTATGAAATAAATTTGTAATCAAATGCGGAGTGTTTCAAATTATAAGAATATGTGTATTTGACTTTTGAAAATAAATAAAAATTGTCACAATATTCTACGGATTAGGTACTAATAATTGAAGAAAAACCACAAATATACATAGTAAAAGCATCTAAAGCTGAAAAATAACACGTGGAATTTGACGTAATATTTGTTTATTTATTTACTCTCTGTACATATAATTAGAACACTGGTGGACTTTTAAGAGAAAAAACTAAGAAAAAACTGAAAAAGAATGCAATTTTTATGCAAGTATATTATTATAGCAAAAAAATATTCATAAACGGAACAATATACAATATACTGTATAAACGTTTTGATTAATGTAAAAAAATGAATTTTCGGTTCAAATTAATTACATTTGTGTAAAAAGGTTCCCAACAGCTGGCCTACAAACCTTCCGCGAGCGCGGCGTAACTGCGAACTCCACGTAATTCGCTATAAATTATATAAAACATTAAAAAGCGCTCACAGGTACAAAGGAACAATCGTCATTATATCACGGGACGGAATTTTTATGGGTCCAATTCTTAAGTGCCACGGTGCTATATTTTTTCTTTACCGGCTTCTAGCCCAACGTAACGAGTGTCACGTACATGAGTAGAAAAGTCAACTGTTTTCCACCTTTATTTATTTGCTTTCCTATGAACAATTCATCGTATTGCTCAGAACGCACATTTGTCCCAAAAACATTAGGTACATATATTACATATCAACCATCACGCAATGGATCTATATCGTGAGATTTCATAGAGAATAGAGCGTCGTATAATGCAATCCGGTAATCAATCAATTTCGATCCTTATATCGAATTTTCGTAAAACTCAAAAACCTGTCGCCTACGAACATTTATTTCTATTTCATTAAAACATAGGTACCGACCTACCAACTTTTTTATTAATTTATTTTTAAAAAGGTGAGTACATACACGTACTTCATTATAATAAAGAAAAAAATATATACATATTTATCGAATATTTTTAATGTTGCATATTATACGCAAACATTGGATTTTTCCCTGTCGGAAATCAATGATATTTTTGAAAGTTTTTCATAAGGATATTTAAATTTTAGTTGGAATTAAAATAAGGATATATTTTACATAATGATATTCAAAGGTGAATCGAGGTAGGTACTCGTTTTTGTAAAATAAAAATTTATTTTTGGCAATTTTTCAACAAGCATATTTAGGTGAGACGAGACTAGTGTGTGGGGATATATACGCATGTGTAGTGCTTCCTATTACCAGGTAGTGCACACCCGCACACCTGTCGTCGATTACGCAATTTATTTACAAATATATAATATGTACACATAATTAGGTAATAGGAGTGTAAAAAGTGTAGGTAGGTTGGTACAGTATGTACATACAATAACTTACCTACTGTATGAAGTGTATTGCATTTTGTAATTCTACCCTCGTGTGCTTTAGCCTACATGGGCGTCTATCAGGACATCTTCAGAATAACAAGATCACAATACTAAATGTGCGTGTGAATGTGTGTGCAAGTATTCGTTTATATGTGTGTGTATGTGTCAAGTGAGATACCTATAACATAAAAGAGGGGCTGCGTGCGTCAACCCCTTCCAACCGAACCGGCCAATCAACAACCAATCCGACCCCCCACTCCAGCGACGATAGAAAGGGACGAATGCCAGTAAGAAAGAGAGGGAATATGTGTAGTGTTTTCCGTGCAAGTGCGGTTGTAACTTGATACTTTGACCGGTGGATTTTTTTAAAGAAAAAAAAACTCGCATTAAAAAATGTATGTACGTAAGTGATGAATGACTGGTAAATTATACCTAAACATGGCGTAGATGGTGAACTTTATACACATAAGTGTAATTTAAATTAAAAACATATGATTTGTTTGAGGAAGTCTTTGAATTTGGATCTTTTGTTTTGCAAGTGCTAATGATACAATTTTTAAATTTTCAACTTCCTTGGGATGAAAACTTCATGGAAACGGCGCTGTATAAATCAAATTCACAAGTTTTAAAATCTGTATTGATAGAGTATCAACGTATTTGGATTGTGAATTAAAAAAAGTTTTTGTCATAAAATATTATTTTATTGAAAAAAAATATTATAATCAATTAATTGCTAAAAGGCTGATTATTGGGATTCGTAAAAAAATATTCATCGTGAGTAAGATAAAATACAACACTTTTTTAAAAGACCCTAAATTAATGTGATATCGTATTGATCATAAGTACATTTGGGTAGTACTTAACATGAAAAAAATGTCGGTATTTCCACATTTAGTCTTAATCAAAAATAAAACATATGACTAAAAAATACGTCATTATGGATAAGTTCTTACAAATTTTTAATATCTCAATAAAGACGAAGTTGAAATATTAAAGGAGAACCAGGAACTCAAGGCACCTACAGGGCTTACGACCTGTTATCGGCTGGTTTACGTGATATGCTTGCGTAACGCTCACCAATAAATTATGCCTTCTTATTGAGTTCTCTTATTGATACAATTTTGAAAGTTCCTTATATTTTAATAATCAGAAACATTAATAATCAGATCGTTTGAAAACAAGCTGTTTTTACTATCGCCATCTATGAAGTAACGATGAAACCTTTTTGTAACGCCATCTATTGAGAAATTGTTTTTTTTTGTAAACAATGAAGTGACAGTGTTCTCGCAAATATGATGTCACCCCTGAACTGCGCCAGAAATATTATTTAATTTTTTGGCTTGCACATTGTGTATGTAAATCGAATATTTTTTTAAAGTTGCTTATACGCAAACATTGGATTTATTTCCCTGTCAGGAGTCAATAATATTTCATTTCAATGATATCGGCATTATTTTTCAAATAATCAGAATTTATCAAAAAAGAAATATAATTAAGAGGTATATGAAATAAATCCAATGTTTGCGTACATGCAACTTTAAAAAATTTCGATTATGGATATGGTTGGAAGATATTGCCATATGGTAATTCGCTCGTCGTTGTGCAATTATTATGCAATGTGTGCAAAATGATTGTAATAAATAAATAAAAAAAACACATCCATTACATGTATCCATTGATTAAATTCAATATTAAATAATTCATATGTAATGATATTTCATAATTGTATATGGCACCAGTTAACCCACTAAAATACTTCAGTGCAGATAAGCGACAAGGTTAGGTAAATAATTTTACTAAGTTATTGGAGATACCTAAATTAAATATTTTGTAATCAATAAACACAATCAATAAGGTGGGTTTGCCAATAAAAGATAAGCTAATAAGCGAATATATAGATACAAAGGATGAAAACAGTTTTGTTTTATTAAAAACAACCGTTTTGTAGATATAAGTTATAGATTAAAAAAAATGTGGATAGATTGCATGCAATTCGGCATTTATTTAAAATTATTACAAATTGTTAAATCAATACCTACAGTAATATAGAAAAGAATGTAATAAATTGGAATATTTTTATTATTGCATATGCGCAAACATTGGATTTTTTTCCTTGTCGGGAGTCAGAGATATTTTTTAACAGATTTTTAATTATCTCAATAGAGACGAAGTTGGAATATTTATTGTAAGAGAACCGGGAAATCAAGGCACCTACAGGGCTTACGACCTGTCATCGGCTGGTTTACGTGATCACTTTATGCGCTTGCGCAACGTTCACCAATTATGCCTTTTAATGAGATCCCTATCAATTCAATTTTGAAAGTTCTATATATTGTAATACTGAAATTCTTTTCGCTTGAAAATAAGGAATTTTTACTACAGCCATCTATGGGTGAAATTATGAACAACAATCTTATTATTTTTATTTATTTTGTTGGAACGCCATCTATTGAGAGAATTGGTTTTTTTGTAAATAATGAAAGCTACAATTCTTATATCTGAGGTGACAATGCATTTTTCGCATAGAAGTCACCCCTGAATAGATGGCGTTCGGAAAAACCAATTCTCTCAATAGATGGCGTTCCAACAAAATAAATAAAAATAATAAGATTGTTGTTCATAATTTCACCCATAGATGGCTGTAGTAAAAATTCCTTATTTTCAAGCGAAAAGAATTTCAGTATTACAATATATAGAACTTTCAAAATTGAATTGATAGGGATCTCATTAAAAGGCATAATTGGTGAACGTTGCGCAAGCGCATAAAGTGATCACGTAAACCAGCCGATGACAGGTCGTAAGCCCTGTAGGTGCCTTGATTTCCCGGTTCTCCTACAATAAATATTCCAACTTCGTCTCTATTGAGATAATTAAAAATCTGTTAAGTAATAAATTGGTGTATGAAATAAAAACAAGTCAACAAGAGGATGGCGGCATTCTACATAGACTGATATCAGATTCTGTAAAAATTGTAATGCAATTTTAGTATTTATTTTATTTTATGATATTGGTTGATTGGTTGATACAGTCTATAGTATAGTCTATACAAATCATAAAACAGACATAAATATTCAAAAAAACTTTAATACTGCTCGCTAAATTATCAAAAATACCAAAGAAAACAGATTATTTTAGTGAACAAGTTCACAACATTATTATCTTGAATTATTTTACTGTCAATTTTTTTAAATGTAAAATAAATTTACGAGGATTCGAATCCTGGAGGGCTACTCATGACACGTTCTTAATAAGTTCGTATCTTGGCTTAATCTTAATAAATCAGTCCTCGATCATAATCTAATATTTATCTTTCTCTACATTTAATCATAAAAAAAATGTTAAGATCAATGTCTTGTATGAAATTGCCATTAATTTTTGTATAAATTAATATTATTAGGTACTTAATTAATTTTAAACTCAATTGTTTAAGTCTGAAGCTGATCTTAAACTTATTTTAATCAACTTCATAAGGAACTCTGCTGTTTCGACCTATAGCACAAACTATTTCTTTCATCTATAGCAGAAACAATAGTTTAGCTTAGGGAATGCATGCGTTCTTCATACGCATTTATTAATCGAAAAAAATGTTCATTTCATTCAATCATCCTCTGTGTGGGGTAACCAGTGACAGGTGTGCGGGTTTGTATAAACTTATAAAATGTAACATGACACCAGCGTGTATCCCCACACACTTTAGTCTCATCCCACCTAAAAAAGCACTACATTTATAATAGGCGATGAACCTCATTGCTGAACTATGCGAGATACAAGCATTCTAAAAGTTTTATAACACAAATGGGCAAAACCACAAATAATTTACTAAGATAAGTGGTAGCAGAGAGCTTAGCGCGCTGGATTAGTAATCCAGTGGTCGCGAGTTCGAATCCTGCTACGACTGATTTCGTTCATACAAGCATTTACGCTTAGTTTAGGGAATGTATGAGAATGTACATATATGTGCATTCATAATTCAATCATAAAAAAGGAGATGATGTAAATTATCTCGTTTCAATTAACTATCAGCATAATATAAAGCCCATAAAATAATTGAAATCGGCCAAAATATAATCGGAAATCTTATTATATCTGTCGATTCGGATATAGGATTCGTTTTCGGTTTCGTCACATCCCTAATTTAAAATAGTTCTCGATTTATTCCCGAACACAAATAAATCTTCATTATGTGGACAAAACATTGACGATATTGAAGTTGATTAAATTCGATTGAAAGTTATTCGGTCGAGACCGAAAGCAGTAGGAGCTACCTTTTACCGGTCGCCGAAGTTCGAATCGTATTAAATTTATGATTTGTGCAATAAAAAAGGTAAGAAGACGAATAAGATCTGATATTAAAAATACAAGGATGGAAACTGGACCGAGCTACCGAAAAACTGACTGCGCAAACGGCCCAAACACACTCGAACAATCGCTAGTCGGTCCGTCCGCTTTGTGAACACACGGTAGTTGAAAGAATAGCGCCAGAGAGAGACGGAAACAAGTGTGGGGTGAAGCTAGTCGCAGTCCGCGGACGTCAGTTTACCGAAATCCGTCGCTGGAGGAGGCTGTTTCGAAACTTTTTTCCCGATAAATATTTCGATATATCGCAAATCCGAGGGGACATTTCGGTTCTTCTTCACAAACGCGATGTTTTGTAGGCACATTATACGAAATCCGACGACGAATCCCGATTATGAAAAACAGTTGTAAAATACGTAAACGTTATTAAAACAAAAGAAATTGTTTATATTTTTTTATTATTTACAAGTGTAATTTATTAGTTTGATTTGTATTTCGGACGAAATCGGAGGAGTTTTGTTGTTTTATTCGTTTCGTTTTTTTGGTTTGTTTTTTTTATTCTGCGTTATTGTTTTTTTGTGTTGTTTTGATATATTTCTGTTGTTTTTTTTTGTTATTATCATTGTGTTGCCGATTGTTTTCGACGTGGACCACGCACAGAGTGAAGTGATAAGGATATCATAAGATACCCTGGGATAAAATATTGTAAAAAAATATATTTATCTTTTGAAGTGGAAAAAAATATATTATACCTATATCTTTTCATAGCGTGAAATATTTCGTCGACAGTGTGGTCGTTATTTGGTTTTGTTTCATTTTTGGATTAAGTGATTTGAATTGTCACAAAAGCTGCCGATCAACGATGGAAGTCTACGGGTTTCTGGTTCCATTCATCATCAACATATTTGTGATGATGGTCACTGGGGAGGAAGAGGTGTCATCGCCACTGAGGGTGGCGCAGTGCAGAGCTACATGTTTGCAAAAGGTAAAATTTAGAAGACAATTTTACTATTATCACAAGACAAGTTTGTAGATACTCTATTATGTAGGTATATTTAGAGGGGAAAATGCTCTTTATGAATCAATAAGATTACTTTGTTATATTTTTATCTTTTATTGTTTTCAAAATATAATATAACACTAAATACTCAATACATATTGTAATAGGACAAATTTTATAAGTATACTTGGAGTAAAAAAACGGTTTATTACGCAGGACAAATTATGTATGTATAAAAATATTTCTGTGTATACTCTACAAGTGAGGTTATAAATATAATAGACACATAAAAATAAGAAGGAATAGTCGAAACACGAGAAAATGGTCATATTTCTTATATATTATTATGTGTTTTTGCCAAAATAAATGTCATATAAACATTGAATCAAACATATTGTTTTATTAGTAGGATTTACTAAGTTTTGCGAATTTATTATTTGCTTAATATATATTTTCATTATCATAATATGGACACAATTTCATATTTATAAAAATATAGGTTTTTTGCGCATTATTTATTTATCAATTTTCTGAAACTTAGTACATATCTACAGCTTATGAAACTTTAGGACACGGATTATTTCGGAAGAGCTGTCTCTCTATCAATATACAGATGAAACGATGGGTCGGTCGCAAATCGGTTAGTTTACTGGACTAACAATCCAGTAGACCCGGTTCTGATCTCGTATTGTCCTATTTTATTTATTATTTATTAAACAACACAAGGGTTTGCTTACTAAAGGGATTTTTTTTCTTTTTCACTTTAGCTTATATGGCATTAGGATAATTTATGCCAGTATAAATATATTTATTAGGTATTTAATTATTTTGAATGCATTTAGGCGAATCCATTTAGGTGAAATTTTATTTATTTATTTGTTCCAATGATTCACTGTAAAAGAGAGAAAATTCGACGACGGAATGACAGCGATCCCGAAACATGTTGCATTTTGACACATTATTAATAACGTAATATATTGTTATATTGGCTATTTGTAACTTTTAAATAACCTTTGATGACTTAACTAATAATTTAACTAGTACCTAACTAACTAGATTAGGTTATCATATTGAGTTCGTCCGATAACTTGACAAGTGTCAATTAATCATGAATTTTATTACCAAGTGAATTTCAAATATTTTTCATTTGAAATTTAATTATTATCTACATTTTATAATTTATATTTGAGTGTACAAAAAAATGTTATCTTATGTTTATTTCAAATAGGTCTTATATACTGAAATATCATTTAGTTTCTTTCAAATTGGTACTTATGTATGGTAAATAATTAACGACAGATTTTAATAATGTCAATTTTTGACAGTTCTAATAAACGTCACAATTGTCCCAAAGTATGTACATAGGTATATATATATTAATATTTGTTAAATAAACATTCATTTTTATTAAATAACATGTACGTATTTCATTGTTATGATTTATTTAGCTATGATGGTTATGAAATATTTTTTAATCTGAATTTTTTTTTTATTATACTTATTCTTTAATGAATTCGATATTGAAATGTATATAGGCCTTAAATTTAACGGTACGCTGGATAGTTGGAAGAGATTACATAACAGTTCATAAAATAAATTATAGGTATTAGATTTTGATGATTTTTTAAACTGAAGGCATTCTAAAACTATGTAGTTGGCCTTATAAAATAAGGTGTACCTGCATAATTAATTATATATATTTATAATTATACTGTTTGATTTGATATATTAATTTCTAAAACATACCTATATTAATTTTAGTAGGTACCTGTAAAAAATAGGTACATAAGGGGTTTAGTGTTTTCAAATAAAATTTGATTATTATTTTTTGGCTCGTGGAATTTCAGGCTATACCTAAAATTAAAAACTATAAAAATCGCTCCTGCAAATTTCTGAAGAGGTTTAGAATAAGAATAAATTGATGTATGTAAACTTTTATATTTAAATGAAAAAACAATAAATATATTATATATTTACTGTTTTAGTAACCAAAGCATCAGTTAAAAAATGTCTTTTTATACTTAATTTCCTTTTTTCTCAGTTCAGTTTTGTTGTTATTATTGAGAAAAACAAGTTAATGTTCAGACCATCACAAGTTATCTATGGTCAATAAATTCATATATTTTATATTAAAAAGTAGGTATTTGATACTTGTACCTAAATAGGTATTATTGTATTGTTTTAAAATTGTATTTAATGTCATGATCAGGTTATATATACCTATATCAGGTTATACCTCTATATAACTTTTTTTTTTGTATAGACAGTTTTTTTAATTGTATTTATTTATTCAATTGATTTAATGTAGCTATTTGGGTACGATTGTAAAGTAAGTATATGCGATATGTAGGTATTATTATGAAATTAATGTCTATTTATTTAACCAAGTAGGTATATTATAAGTAATTTCAGTTATTTTTTTTTTTTTTTAAATTTAGCGAGTTTTTTTGACAATAAGATCTTTAATTAATTGTCACATTTCACTACAAAAGTACAAACCTATCTTTATTAATTGTGTAGTGTTATTTATGAAAAAGTCCCTTTTTGAAAACATGGAATAAAAATATAATTTTTCGACTAATACTAGCAACATTCAGGTAGGTACCAAAAATGAAAATAGGTACCACTGTTGTATGAAAAAAATATGTAGTAGGTAGGTAGTTACTTTTTATTTTTGATTTAAAAAATGGAACCCGAATTGAAATATTAGGTAGGTCCTTATCTATTATTTTTTTTAAATATTTGACCTGAGACAAATTTTCACTTTTCGCAGATTCGCTTTCGATGAATTCATTAAAATTATGATAATTGACTATGTACCTACTTATTTTAAATGTCATTTTTTTAAACACTCACTTTCATACCAACTTGATAATGCTTCAACCATACATTTAATTTTAAGTTATTTTTAAGAAGAAATTTTATAGCACGGCGCCGACGGCAACTGATAGAGCCAGTCTGATCTTAATTTAAGACTGAGACCATTAATTGAGTTCATGAATCCATGAATCTTTAACTCAAGTCCCAATCAAATAATTTGTTATTGTTACAATTGCAAAGAAAAAACTTCAATTCATCAACGTATTGTCATAAACGTTTTGTAATAGATAAAATGGTAGGTACTTACCTACTGGAATATTAGTTTTCGTTTGTGAGATTCAGCTGTTTTTTAAAAGTTTACATTAAAATTATATTTTAAGATATGTAATTAGTTTTTATTTTTTTTTCAAGGTTTTCCTTATCGTTCAATTATCTTTTTTAAAAAGGTAGGTACTTACCTATCATGATATGTATTTTCTGTGACAACATGACACGAAAATATTTTCAAATATTACCTATTATATCGGCCTTCGTAGCTCAGTTGGTCGGGTATCTGACTGCTGATCCATAGGTCCCGAGTTCGATTCCCGGTGGAGATACGGTTTTTAATCGTGTTTTCAGTCTGGGTCTGTGAGACGATTAATATCAACTTTTTATGTGGCAACTTGTTATTGGGTGCGTGTTAAATAAATATTTGACATAGTAATAGTACCTGTTAGTTGCCCGAGAAGCACTATTAAATAAATAAATATCGATCTATTCTACCTAATTATAATAAATGTGAGTAAATCTAAGATATTGGTATTCGAAAAAACTAAAAGTATTACTCCGTGTAGAATAAAAGTAGAGAACGAATGGCTAGAACAAGTAGAGGAATATTTATACTTGGGGAGTATGTTTGAACGGAATGAAAGATCTGATAAAGACATTGAATGAAGAGTTATGGCAGGTAACAGAATAAACGGAGCTCTCAGACCAGTAATGTCCGATCCAAGCATCTCAAAGGAAGCCAAAATTTCCGTACATAATGCAATTGTAGTGCCCACTTTGATGTATGCCAGTGAAACATGGACGTGGCAAAAGACGCATGAAAGTAGAATAAATGCTGTGGAAATGAGATCACTAAGAAGAGTATGTAATAGAACGATATATGATAGAATAAAAAATGAGGACATAAGGAGGGAATGCAAGATGAAGAAGAGTATTATAAATAAAATGAAAGTGAATTCCTTGAGGTGGTTTGGACATATTGAAAGAATGAATGATGAACGACTGACCAAAAAAATATACATGGGTGTAAGAGATGGAATGAATAGTAGGGGGCGCCCCAGAAAGGGATGGCATGACCATGTGAATGATATTTTGAAAGAAGGAAATATAAGAAGCTTGAATAATCGACGAGCATGTATGAGACGATGCATGGATGTAAAGGAAGCTAGGAATGTATGCAAAAATAGAGGAGTATGGCGCTCGGTTCTCTCTGCTTACCCCGTAAGGGATATGGCGTGATGGTATGTATGTATGTATAGTAAAATGTTAGAATCTATTGGACCTTTTTTCTATGCAATATACTTATGTACCTAATGCTCGTAGGTAGATATAGTTTTCGGCAAATAATTAAAATTAACGTGAGCTGCGCAGAGCGCTAATCATTTTTTTTTACTTAGTTGTTAAAAAAAACGAACAAACCCTCTCCATGACGGAAATTTTCAAGTTATATGCCGAAAATTATACAAAGGTACCTACTTATAATTTAAGACACTGAAGATGGATAGCTGTGTTTATCGAAAACGGATAATTAAAACCTTATTATTATTTCACATAGTTTAACAGTGAAGGTAATTGCATTTGCATACCTATAGATCAAGAACCAGCTACTGCAAAATTTAAGACTGATTTTTTTTCTGTAAAAGGATTCTCAGTCAGTAACAACGATTGGATAAAATGAACCCTGAGTAGTGGTGGATATCAGATATAACAACCTTAAAAGTTTTTATAATTGCTATTTAAACACTTCAGATATAGTATGAAGCGTTTTAGAATTAAGTGTGATAATTTTATATTTACTACGAAAGACTATCAGAAATCACGTCTTCCTTTTACATAATACTTTGGTTGGTGGAATCCCTCCAAAATAGACATAAAAATTCATTAAACTAAGGGACTAATAAATTTCCCATCCATCAATTTATCGAGAAATCTTTTATGTCAATCAAAGCCACCCAAGTAACTGGAGACCATTTATTTGTTCACAAAAAATCCTATAGTCTCGGAGGAATAAAATTGTTATTCAAAGAATGGAATCGGATAGGCAAACGATATGCATTTCTAGGTATAGGTACTAACCAAACCTTATGTATGGATGTTGCACCCCAATCTAGAAATCCATCGAATTGTAAAAATAACGATGCCCCAATAGATTACGCTTCGACGATCAATCATGAATCTCTGCTCAAGGCAGATTGTTCTTGGTTTGCTGATAAGGAGGTGGAAAATAAATCCTATTAGATACCTACTAGGTACTATTCACACGTGTTTAAAAAAAAATCAATTATTGGGATTATGAGATACATAATATACACTCAAAATGAAAAAAAAAGAATCATGTATTAGGTAGGTACTAGGGATGTTACGGAGATTCGACTCCGACTCCGAAAGGTCGGAACTTCCGATTGATTTTACACCTCCGACTCTGACTTCGGTTCCGATAATTTTGAATCGGAGGTTATAACGAAGATCGAAACGTAGCGAGCAACAGCTATCCTGTTGATAAATTTGATGTATGGAAGAGCTTACTTAATGAGTAGGTACAACAAAGAAAAACGGATTCCTATCTGTGACGATCCCTTACTATGGTTATATAAATTCAAAATATCACACATTATACTCGATTGTTCGCCAACATTTATCGTGTCCACCAGGTTCAGTGGCAAGTGAGCAACTTTTTAGTGGTGCTGGTCTAATATACAATAAGCTGCTGAGAAATAGACTGGATGGAGATAAAGCTGCCAAGCTTTTGTTTATTAAATACAATTTGCTACTTCTAGAGTCACTTAAATTGATTTAAAATTTTAAATTATGTAGGTATATTTTTCTATTGTTGCATGTTATCTACGTATGAGTATTATCATTTATACTTGACCTGATTAAAATGGCTAATGACTGAATTATGTTTCTATTATTTCATTAGGCCTGCCCTTAAATTAACTTAACACATCTGTGTCTTCTACTTCACCTCCTCCTCTGACTCCGACTCCGACTCCGATATATCAGATTAAAAAACCTCCGACTCCGGTTCCGGTATACTCACCTCCTTAACATCCCTAGTAGGTACTTGCTACATATAAATTTAATCATTTGATATAGGTACGCGAAATGGACCAATGCTCAACTATGAAAAAGAGGCTAATTTTCAGCATAATCTTGACGTGTATATTAAAAAAGACCTTTAAGTTTATTTTATAATAAGTATTTGTTTATTCATTAATTCAACGCCCAGTAAAGAGCTTATGCACAAACAAGTAGGTATCTTAAGGGACACAGTTTTCATTTTTTTCTTCACGTTAAAATGAATAAAAAAAAAAATATTTCACGTCAGTCCGTAGGTTGTTTACGTTCACTCTGTCAATGTCATACACATGATGTCAAACGCAGCTGTTTTATATAGCAAAATAAATATTAATTCAAATACAGAACATATGTAAGTACCTACTTAAGTACATAATCAATTGTGAAATTTTAATTTCTCCTTACACGCGTGGGCTTGCACTCTGGTAAAGAGAAATATGTTATCTCTTATTGTAGGTACATCTTTTTCTGTATTTTTTTATTGTTTTTTTATATGTAAGTAGGTATTATAAATTCAATAAAATAAAATAATAAAAAATGTTAGGTAATTAAATAATCACAATAAGTTTGTATGAAATTCAAAATTGTTCAATTTTATCAATATATCAAGTGAATCAAGCTGGAAAAAGTTTTAACGTGCATTGTCATCGGTAATACACAAATTCTGAAAGTTTCAGTGTTCTAACAGGTTGGAAATTTAGTTAAAAATCAATTGCAATATATATAAAATTGTGTAAAAAGCAAAATAAAAGTACAGGTTTTAATGCAAGTAGGTACTTATAAATAATTGTCGGCCTTCGTGGCTCAGTTGGTTAGGTATCTGACTGCTGATCCAAGGTTCCCGGTGGAGACACAGTTTTTAATTGTGTTTTCAGTCTGGATCTGCGAAACGATAAATACCGTAAGTCTCCAGAATGTGGCAACTTGTTATTGGATGCGTGTTAAATAATTATTTGACATAGCACCTGTTAGTTGCCTGAGAAGCTACATATAATAATAATAATATAATACCTATGTTGCATATCTATAGATTTTTATAATTTGTAAAAAAATCTGTCTCCAACGGGAATCGAACCCGGAAATCTTTCGATCAGGTCAGATGTCTAACCAATTGAGCAACGAAAGCCGACTAAAGATTTTTTTAATTACATTATCATCTACCTCTATTTTTAATATGGAAGAAATTGCCTAATGGCAATAAGCCCACCAGTGTACGATATATTTGTTTACATATATTAAGTATGTAGAGAAATATGAATAAATAAAAAAAAAATTATAATAAATAATTTATTATGTAAAAAAAATATTGTTACATAGTATAATTTCGTAAACACATAAGAATTTGAGTTGAGATCAGACCGTTGATGGATATCCTATCTGAAGTATAAATCTATCCCATCTCTTGACACATTGTCCTCGTCCTAAATCTTTGGACTAACCTTACAGTTTTTTTGCCTCTACTTTTAATATCGAGTTGTTTTTTGATGGTTCTTGTATGTGTTTTGAAACACAGATTGAATCCTATCTCTAGACGGGATCTTTGGATCCAATCTCCTTAACCTTGAAATATAAATATATACATTGACACAGTCCTGTCCAAATCCAGCTTATAATTATACGAGTTTGGAATTTGCTAACTAGTCAACCTACCTGGGATCCTTGAAGGACACGCTAAAGATTTAGATATTTCGATTGCTTCTTAAAAACTGTTGAGTTTGTGTGGGTAGGTACTTACCTAGATTTCGGATTTTTTTCAAAATTAATAAAACATAATATATAGGTATTTGTTTAATTAATTTGACTATGATCAAAGGAAAAATACATCTTGAAAAATAGGATTATTGATTCGATTCCTGTCAGCTCGTATATTTGCTTCATCTTGTCATGTTTACACATTAAATACATATGTCATTATGTTTTCGCTAGCTTTTTTTATTTATTCAGTTTTATTAAAAAACAAAATCCACGTCTTATATTTTAAACAAATTATTAAATACACTTCTTTTCAAATTATAATTTATAATCAACGACCAGGTATTCTATGTCATAATTACTTACAAAAGATTTATTAGCATACCTCGGGAATGCGCAAAGACCTATCTGTTTTTACATTCATATATTACCCATGATTCGTTCTTTAAATACTGACTGTTTAGAGTTTTATACTAAACATTATAAAATTGAAATACAATAATGTCCGTAGGTGGACTGTTTTAATTTATGGCCGAAATGAAACATAAAAACAGCACGAGCTTTTACAAACCTGGGACTTCATTGTTCGTAAAATAACATTTTGGTAATTCCATCACGCCTAGCCAAGGTAGGAACAATCTTCGGATGGGTGTGCTGTATATTTTTATTTTGTCTCATATCGGATTACGTAAGATAAACTTTGGGGGCAATAAAGAATTATGAAAGCGGAATGAAGCTACCTGAAGCGCATTGCGCATACTTATTACATTTTTATTAATATAAATCTAGTATACTTACGCGTGTTTAGTGACCTCATCTCAGATCTAGTTCCCTGATACCGTCTATCAAATGGATCCGTCTGATTCATACGAAACTCAAAACAAATAAAAAAAATAACTACATATTCTATAATAGGGTACATAGCAAATTAAAATAAATGAGATATGGGCAATGTTGTACATGAAGTTTTCATATCATTTTGCATAACATAAAATAGCAATAAAAATGAAATGATGAAAGCAGAAGCTACCTGAAGCGCATAGATATTTGTTTTATTTTTAGTTTTTTGTGTTTGACCTCTTCTCAGATCTAGTTCCCTGATACCTTACATCACATGGATTAGCCTGATTCATACGAAACTCATAACAAATAACAACATTTTTTATTAGGTATATAATAGGGTACATCAAATTAATACAAGTGGGATGTGGGCGATGTTGTACATTTGGTTTTCATCTCATTTCGGATAACGTAAGATTTCTTTAAATGAATAATGAAATCAGAAGCTTTTGCTGGTATTATTATACTTTTGTATATCATACCCATTTATAATAATAATGCGTTATATTTCAAAATAGTTTTGCAATGGATTTTAAGAAAAAAAAACATCATTGATCTGTACATCGCTGGGTCCATTCATTTCGTCCAAAGTAAAGAATGATTTGACCATTGAGATAGGTAGCTCAAGTTCTCTCCGCACGTTCTTGGGGCATTATCGTCTTTTTTTTGTCCTCCCTGTATCCCGAGTTCAGGTAGCCGACAGATCTTGAGTCTTCATCTCGACGGGCCGCAGTTTTTTTTCATAAGAAAGTGTCATGAGCGCCCGAAATGTTTGGAATAACACGCGAAGGAAGTTTTTGATAAACATTCCTCAATATAGGTAGGTACTATTGTAACATTATTTGGGTACTAAGATTTCTATGTGAGATACCTACGAAAAACTGTAGGTATTGTATATTGATGATTTTAAACAAAAATATTAATTTATGTGCTTATCTTTTCTCCTCATAACACACGGACACATTTATAATTTTGTCTATGTTTGTTCAAAAAAATAAAAAATTATGTACGATGGTAAACTATACCTACTTTTTTTAGTATCCAAATATCTATTTTTTAGCCGACGTCTAAACATCAGGATATCAATTCGAAGTTGACCGATTTCAATGCTTCTTTTTCCATTAATTTGTTACATACGCCCATACATATCATCACGTCATATCCCTTACGGGGTAAGCAGAGAGAACCGAGCGCCATACTCCTCCTTTTTTAATGTGTTGAATTTGTTAATTTATTTATTTTTTATTTTTTTAAGGTATCTCCTTATTAAACTTTCTGTTTGAAAAGTAGGGCTTATTTCAAAGACTATAAATCATGTTTGGGTGGGTGGTTAGCGCTCTGGATTTATAATCCAGTGGACGCGAGTTTGAATCATGCCACAAGCGATTTCGTTCTATTTTATTAAGAGGACATATAACGCTAAATCTATTGACTGAAAACATGATATATTAAAACCGCCTAATGCACTATGAAATTACAAATTACGTGTTAGTAAGAGCAACTATCGCGTGCATTAAAAAAGGTTTATACGTGATTTAAATTATCGGAAACCCAAAATTTGTTGATTTTTTGCATTTTAAGAACAAAAATTAGGTAGGTACTTGAAATGAAAAAACTTTATCGGTCATTCACTTTGATTTTATGCACTCTTTAAGCGCATAAAATATTTATTTCTCTACGACACACAGTTATGAAGTAATTTAATAAAAAATCTGTAAAAAGGGATATTTTTAATATTCTTTTACGGGAATTAAGACTGAATTTTAAAATAGTGTGACGAACATTCACTAGAGAAATGTTGAAATCACTTGTGGTATTTTTTCTAGAAACACACAGTATTTATACACAGTACACATATTTGAGGAATTTGATTTGGAATTGGGGTGTTTAGGTTTATATGGCCCCTTAATGATTTTTTTCTTGTTTATTTTGGAGTGCGTTATGAACACGACATGTACATACAATGTACATATTATATTAACTCGTTCAATGTTTATGTATAATTATTCCTTTATAATAATAACAATTATTATTGTTATCAAAATTTACCATGTTACGTGTAATTTCATCTTCTCAGATACATTAGATAAACCGTTAACACTCGACATGTTATTTCATTGTGATAAAAATATGACTACGTTAACACGCCATCTTGCTGTAGTCACAACAACATTGATAATTACCTTTTTTTAATTACCAGTCCGTTGTGTAGTTGATTGTTGTTGCTTGCGATAATGAGAGTGTGACTATCGTCGCTTACTTTCCGGATTAGATGTAACGATTCGGTCTCATCTTCTGAAATTCAACGCCCACAAGTACAAAACGTTTGACAAACAAGACACCTAAAACTTTTGATAGCGCTTTAAATAAGGAAATACAATCGTTCATATCATTATTTTCTTTAAAGGTAGTTTATTACATCACTTCGTATCCTGTAAGGCGTTCTCATCTTGACACATAAGATGCGCTTAGCAAGTAACTTATTCAAATTTTGTGTTTCTATTGTTGCATACACGCGAACATTGGATTTTTTTTCCCTGTAGGGAGTCAACGATATTTTATGTCGATTTTTTAACATCTCAATAGCTAGACGAAGTTGGAACATTATAGGAGAACCAGAAACCCGACAGGGAAAAAAATCCAATGTTTGAGTAGGTATATGCAACAATAAAAATATTGGATTCTCAAACACATTGGTCTTCTTCTTCTTCAGCCTGTTTTTTTCCCTTCTTGGACATAGGCCTCCCCCTTGATCCTCCACAACTCCCTGTCTTGGGCACACTGCATCCATCTCCCTGTGACACATTTCTTGATGTCATCAGACCACCTTGCCTGGGGTCTGCCGACACCTCTTCGGTTTGTTCTCGGTCCCTATTCTATGATCACACATTGGTACTAGCAAGTGAAAAAGCCAAATTTGAACTTATAATTCTGGCGCGGTTCAGGGGTGACACCTGTGCGTAAGCATTGTCACCTCATGTATATGGACTGTTTCTCTCATTGTTTACAAACCAATTTCTCAATAGATGGCGTTACAAAAATGTTACTTCCTCACTTCATAGGTGGCGATGGTGTTTTTTCAGATTATTTTCAAACGAATAGATTTTTGTGAATGAAATATATTATAGATCTTTCAAAAATTGGATTGATAGGGATGCCAATAGGAAGGCATAATTGCTGAACATTGTGCAAGCGCATAAAATAATCACATAAACTAAAGAAGGAATATTTATCCCTGAACACCTGATCCCGAATTCCTCTCTTTGTCCTTACCCTATCCCCTTTTCTTGCTATGAATTATTATTTTTTTTTTGTTTTAATAGTACTTATCTTAGTGTTATATATATATATTTTGTTTGTTTTCTTTTACTCTTATTCTTTTGTTGTTGTATATACACAATGTCTTGCTTTGTAATCTGGTTGGTTGGAAGAAATTGCCTAATGGCAATAAGCCCGCCAGTGTACAATTATTTGTTTATATTATGTAAAGAAAGATGCATAAATAAATAAATAAATAAATAAATAAATAAATAAATGAAAAAATGAATGAATGAATGAATGAATGAATGAATGAATGAATGAATGAATGAATGAATGAATGAATAAACAAGTCGATGGCAGGTCGTAAGCCCTGTAGGCGCCTTGAATTCATGGTTCTTCTTAATATTCCAACTTCGTCTCTTGTGATGCTAAAAATTTGTCAAAAAAAAAGGTTATAATATTTTGATAATATAGATGGCTAACTGGTGAGTACGAATTAGTTTGTGTATGGTTATTTTTGAATAGGTTCCGGCAAATTACTTGAGAATTTTCATCGTAGAGGGGAGCGGTATGCACATACCTATTATACCAACCAAGCAAAACACCAACTAAATATAGGTACCTAAATATTACGTTCTCTTTTGTTCTTCACTCTTTCTAATCTAAGTAGGTAAGTGTAGTTTCAGAAACACCAGCTGGCTAAATTTGGTATTGTTTCTGTGTGAATATTTTTTCTAACTACCCAAATGACACCGCGACAAAGAGATGTGTCCATTGTTGTTCTAACAGCCAATCATGGAATGCGGATCTTCGCTATAATTTGAAACAATGTCCTTTTAAAAAAGCGTTAAATACTATTTAGTCATGGGAAAATGTTCTTAAATCAGATTCTAAGTAGGTAGGTACCCAATAATTTGTGCACAATCATCAATCGCATTTTATTTGATTGTTTACGTGAAATAAGAAAAGGATTCTGGAAATAATTACGGTTATTTCAAGATTAGATATTTTAATGACAAATTTTTAATATCTCAGAGACGAAATTAGAATTTTATAGAAGAATCAAGAAAATTAAGGCACCACAAAACGTACGACCTGTCATCGGCTGGTTTATGTGATCACTTTATTTTTGGAAGTTTTGTACCTATTATGTTAAAATCATTTTACTTTAGAATAAAAAACACCATCGCTATCTATTAAGTGACGAAAACTTTTTTGTAACGCCATCTACGGAGAAATCGGTTTGCAAATTAAGATTTGGTATTTTTTTATTAGCTACTGGATGTAATTTATGTGACATCTATCGGATGTAGCATAATCACCTTAGACTCAAACCATTTTTAATTCAACTGATAAGTGTCATATTGATAACTTACCCATTTGGAAATCGGTAATCATTTTTATATCTTGATTTCACGAAACAAACCTTTTAAAATATATTTAAAAGAAAACAAAGTGAACTGTAAGTTTCATTATTGTTTTGAAAAAATATTCTTATTATTAAAATGTTTTTTTTTTACATTTTACCATGCAAATAAAGATAGGCAGAATATCAGAAAAATAAAATAGATAACGGAGTAAGACAAAACACTATAAATCATTGTAATTATAAATATTTATATATTTACGGTTTACTGCAGTACCTACCTCAAAAATAGATTTTTTTCCTTTTCATTGCCATGTTTTTTTAATGTGCAATAGATTTAGCATCCTTAAACTACACAATGAATAACCAATTATTTTTTTTGGTGATTTATTTATTCAATAAAACAATATAAATAACAATTATTTGAATTTGTAGACTGTTTTTTTTCAATTTCCAAAAAAAGCATAAAATGCTCGTGCTGAGAAAGTGAGTAGGTACATATAGAACGATTCAATAACATAAAAACATGAAGACATACAAAATATATAAAATCAACAATATTATAACTAAGTATAGGTTACACAAAAATAAAACACCAAAACAAAAAGCATCAAAACAAAAAAAAGCATCAATACAAATAGCATCAATACAAATAGCATTAAAACAAAAAAAGCATCAATACAAAAAGTATCAAAGCAATAAATTAATTTATATCCCATGATTCCATTAACCCCCTTTCTATTCTTTTACTTCATGAAGTGTTTCTTGATTTTGTTACCTACCGTTTCATATTTTGACTGACTTATATCCGTTGGAAGTTCATTAAATAAGGAAGATCCTCCTTAGTGTTTTGATCTTTTCCACGTCATGTCGGCCTTCCTCTGCCGATAGTTACTTATATTATCTTTCACGAACTACCACTATGGTAAGTAACAGGATTTCGGCGGAGAGCTTAATATGGACCGACGGCGGCTGCTGTGTATATCGAACATTGACATAAAGTCATTCTGTTCGATTTTCAACATGGCGAGATTATATTATCTCTCCGCTCCGTTTCCATCGGCGTTGACATATTCTTATCTTGAATGTGACATTCGCATTTATCTCATGCGGGGTCCGATCTGGCGTTTAGTCGAATGCAATTAACGGACAGGTAACAACGCTTTGCACCGGACGATTGCCAGGTTTAATAGCATAACCGAAATAGACGCGCTTCCTTCTTTCGCCTGAGACCCTGGGCCGCGCTGGGAGACTGTCTTAAGTGCTATCGTCTCTAGCAACAGATTGTGCGGGCGTTGAAACAATTCAAATTTGGAATATGTACATAATATTATTATATACCTACTAAGAATAATTTAATTTATTTTTTCATTGCTTTAATTGTTTACTTATTTATATGTTTATTGATTGATTTCAAATTTAATTAGGTACCAATTTTTTTCATTTTTTACTATAAGTTTTATTTTTATCATCTTTTTTCACTGTTCCGAGCATGTAGCAAGAAATGGACGTATTACTAAATTTGTAACAAATTGTCAAATTGTCAAAATTGACAAATATTAATTGGAGGAACTCAAAGCATGCTACTTGCCAACAACTATAAATTATAAGTCCAAGCATTATAAGTTGTCGGCTTCGTGGCTCAGTTGGTTGGGTATCTGACTGCTGATCCAAAGGTTCCGGGTTCGATTCCCTGTGGAGACACAGTTTTTTTAGTTGTGTTTTCAGTCTGGATCTGTGAGACGATAAATATCGTAAGTCTCCAGAATGTGGCAACTTGATATTGGGTGCGTGTTAAATTAATATTTGACATAGTACCTGTTAGTTGCCCGAGAAGCAATATGAAATAAATAAATAAGTTCCTGTATGTATTTTATAATAGAGAAATAAAAAAAATGTTATGATTAGGTATTTGTTTTACGATTTTTTACATGACTAACTTTAAAAATAATGTGAAATTCGGTACCTACTATCGCCATCTATGAGAATGTCGACAAAACTTTTTCTAGTTCGATTTTTTCTTTCCTTGTTTTTTTTTGTCTTGGTCCAGCCCAGTCCACCGGAGATTTGGAGGCGAAAATCTCCCAAAAATATTATCGTCATTAAGTATACTAGGTATGTATTATTATGCCTAACAAATTGATGAGTCGCCATTATGAATTTGGGACGTTGTTGTCGGCATTAACTTGATGAGTTTTACGGGAAGAATATTAATTTAAATTTGTCTCCTTCATAACTCATCTCATTCTATATATTTTTCTTTCTTTGTCTCTCGGACATGCATTTGTCTTTATTATTATACCTACCTACCTTATTGGTAGTATTCTAATATTAGAGGGATAATTTATTCCTCTTAAGATAAATGAATTATAATACACACTAAGTAGATACTTATTTTTTGTAATAACGTACAGTAAATAATTATTTTTGAATCTGCACACCGAGAATATAATATTTATTATCAAAATTTTATTACATGCTGTGCAAGTGGCGAGTTTTTTGTTTGTAAAAATATAATTTAGTTACAATATTAATAACAAAATAAGTTTTTTTAACGTTAACTGTGCCGACCACCGTTCGTTTGGTTTCTGTGCGGGCGGCCTGCGTTCGATTCCCAAGCAGAGGAGAAATTTATTGAAATTCATTTCTCACGCTGATGTTGCTTCTCTGGGCTGGAAACACTGGTTGGTTGGATGAAATTGACATATGTCAATATACTTGCAACTTGCGCAGGGTGCATGGAAGTGTTTATAATATTATTACTTATTATATAAAAAATAGCCCCCAAAAAAAGTTTGCACTCTTGCTTTGGGTGGATTCTTAAACAAAGAAATTAATAATTGGCAGAGATGTTAGCGCGCTGGGCTACTAATCCAGTAGTCGCGAGTTCGACTCCTGCCTCGACCGATTTCGTTAACCTATAGCACAAGCATTTTTGCTTTATTTAGGGAATGTAGTAAGATGTCTATGTACTTGTTTAACAAGGACATATTATTTTTTTTTCTATAAATAAATAAAAAAAATAGTATATGACACAAATACACATAATAATATTAAGTACCTATAGGTATCTGACAAATTCATAAAAAATAAACAACATAAAATACCTACAAATATATATTCTTCCACGTTTAGCTTTCACTTGTATTATGTCGAACATGGCTTTATGATTCCATCGCGACATATTTAATAAAATTATTCTTCATAGTATATTTTATACAAGTCGACCGCCGTGGTATGGCTGGTAAATGGTTTGGCTTTGGTTATTTGAAACACTGGTTATTTGAAAGAAATTACCAAGTGGCAATAAATTCGCGCGCAAGATGCAAGTAAGTCTATAACCTAATTATTATTATAATTAAAAAAAACCTTAATAGCTCTGTGTTATCTTAACAGTTTGATGTGAGTGTATGTGTTTTTGTATGAAACATTTTATGTGACTAGTACCTACCCACTTATATAAACTGTGAATGTGTCTGTATATTGAAATGTTTCAGTTGCGATATAATAATTTCTTCAACAATAACATGAAATCGTCGAGGTGTCGAGAGAAGATCTTGTCGGCTGAACGGGTTATTTCTCAAGTATTTCAATCTCGAGTATTATTTGCGTACCATCGGTGCTTGTGGTTTGTTCTGTCGAAATGTTAAAATTGATAGTTTGTTTCATTTTTATTTCATTCAAATTTAAGTTTATCGTTGTCTATTTTAGTTTAAGTTACCTTTGTCATTATTTCTAATTTAATACTATACAGTTCAATTTATGTTTGCTGATAACAATTTTTTTATGACTGAAAACAGTTTTGTTTTGAAGCTCGCGTCCTTGGCTTGAATTATTAAACGGCGCTATAGAGATCCTTATCGTTAGCGACCGCCGACCGCCGTGGCACACTTGGTAAGCCGTTCGGTTTCTGTGCGGGCGTCCTGGGTTCGATTCCAGAGCAGAGGAGAAATTTATTTAAATTCATTTCTCACGAAAATATTGCTTCTCTGGGCTGGAAACACTGGTTACTTGGAAGAACTTGCCATTTATTTATTTATTTATTTTATTTAACAGTTTGTCAACAGCTATATAAAAAAATACAGATAAACATTTTACATTTAAATGAAGCCAATTATAGACGAACATTATATAATTATATTATACACTGGTTAAGAGTAATAACAAAGTTTTTAATCAAGTTAATTGAAACCATCTCGTTACTGCAGACTCCACGCAGTACACACACAGTACCCACCTACGTGTATATAAATAAATAAATATGAAATAGCCAAATAATATTCACGCGGCTACACGCAGGTAAATACTATATAGGTATAGTTTTATGGCCCCAGTCAAATTTGTGTTATTTGAAATTAGCTAATTCGGTTGGGCGGGTGACCTATCTCCAGCAACGAGTGAATGTATTCGGTGAAGAGTGTGAGATTAGTGGTAACAGATTTGTTAGGAAGAAAACCATGTTGCTCTGGGATAAAAATGTTTTTGAATAATTTAAGGAGTTGTTCGTATACAATTTTTTCAAGTAATTTTCCGAAAAGGGGCAGTTTTGAGATGGGGCGATAATTTTCGATATTATTTTTAGCCCCGTTTTTGTATATTGGTGTAATAAAACTTTGTTTCCATAGGGAAGGAAAACAACCATTATGTATAGAATTTCGGTAAATAACAGTAAGAGGAATATAGAGGTTGTCAGCACATTTTTTGATGAATATGCCGGGAATATTGTCGCTGCCAGGTCCTTTGTTGGCGTCTAATTTATTCAAATGAATTTTTACGAGGTTTTCATTTATGTCGATATAGTTTATAGTATCATGGTCTATGGTATTGTTATTGTCATTGTTTAGCAAATCGTTAATTTCGTCTATGGATAGATTCTGTAAGTCATCGTCAATGAATGTTGAGCTAAAGTATGTAGAGAATAGTTCGCAAATTTCGGGAGGTGAGTAGGATGTAGTTCCTTTGAAAGTCATCGTATTTGGTAGGTCGGAGGAATCCTTTTTGGATTTGATGTAAGTCCATATTTTTTTAGGGTCATTTTTGATCGAAGATTCGACAGACTCTAAATAGCTATTGTGACATATTCTCGATAGGCGTTTTTGTCTAGATCTTAGTAAGCTAAATGAGAGGTAATCGGATGGCAGTTTATTTTTTTTCCATTTTTTAAAGAATTTACTTTTTTCTTTAATTATGTGGATGAGTGCGAAGCTATACCATGTTGGATATTTTTTCCGATTAGCAGGTATTTGTGGCACATTAAGGTTAATTATCTTGTTGATTTGGTTGTAAAAGGCATCGACCAATTCATTTGTATCCTTAGATTGTAGAATAGTTAGCCAGGGAGAGATTGAGAGTTGCTCGTTGATTTCAGAGTAATCAGCTATATGGAAAGATAACTTTTGTAATTTAGAATAGGCCATGGAATGGTATTTATTGAAATCGACGGTAATATTTAAAGATGGGTGATGGTTGTCTTCGGGAACAAGTGGGTTGATTGAATTGGTGACATCTATTACAGTGTTAGAGAGAACTAAGTCTAAAATTCTGTCGTTAGAATTACGTACGTGATTATATTGACGTAAATCGCAAAATTCCATATAATCAATAAATAAATTGGCAACATTATCACTTAAATTATAGGAATTAAAAATCTTGTTATCGTTAAAGTGGAAGTTCCATGTGATGTTAGAAAGGTTAAAGTCACTAATTATTATAAAATTATCTTGATTATTTGTTGAGTTTATTGCCATACGGCAATAAACTCGCCACTTGCGCAGGGTGCAAGGAAGTGTTCATTATTTTTATTATTTAAAGTTATTATTTTTTTGTACTTATTTTATGCCAATTTAATTTGCTTATATAGTATGCCCATTTTTATAGGTATATAGAATAAAAAATAGATACATTTTGGAGCATAGGAAGAATGTTTGGGCGACCATCTTTGTGTTGTTTTATTCTGTAATTTTTGTTATTATTATTGTTTAGATATTGTCTTGAGAACACTTCGACGAGTCAAGAATTTAGACTTGGCGTGACAACCAGTGTTTTTTTGTAATATACCTCTTATACTTTTAATAATTTTCAAATAAAAGGGGAAAATATATAGGTAAATAGGAAATAATAAAGGTAATGATAAAATAGCCATACCTATTGGTATGTTTATTCTATATTTATATTTTATATATACTTAGAATATAAAATGCACTTTTATTATTTATGGTTTGTTTTTCCACACGCTTGTATTTAATACCTATATTTCTACGTTTCGATAAATAAATTGAGCTTATTCTACCACGATTCATTGAAAAGTAAAATATAGTAATGACAATAATAAAAAAAATATAATTTAATGAGTATATTGTGCCGTTTTCGCTGATGTTGTAATTTTGAGCGCATGACAACAACTAACGCGCTTTACGGAGAGTTATAATTTGTACAATTTAAGTACTTATTTATGTGCAGTCAAATGTACAAAAACTATTTTATTTTCATAAGGCAATCTCTGATCTGTCATATTTGTTTTTAATAATCTGTAAAATAAATATAAAAGTCGAAATGCTTTTATTGTATTTTGTGAGATTACATCCGAACAAAGTATCGTGTCTCATTCTTCGGTTTGTTTCGTTGACAGATGTGTCCGATAAGTTTGGTGTCTCGGAGATCGCGGCCCAACCCGCTTCACATATATTTGCATCCAGAATGGGTTGAGTGATACATACCTCTATACCTTCGCAGCATCCCATACATCCAGATGATATTCCCGTTGAGTGATGCGAGACAAATGGACCCGATCGCCTCGTCAGATGGTCTTGTCTTGTCTTGTCTCGTCTCTCTCGCCGAAATTGAGAGGACACGACCGAGCGGAATTTTTTTAGCGTCACCGAAAATGACAGAAACTTTCAATTCTGCAAATTCGCCAGACGACAGACACTAACGTCTCATTCGGTGGCGACAGAATGGAAATGGCATTTTCGTTTTGTAGCTGCTACTTCCACAACTGATGTTTTTGAAACTGTTATAATTATACAATTATGTATTACAAAATATACACGATGTGTTGAGTATTAAAATAGTAGGGCGGTTTTTATATATTTAGATTATTAGGATAGAAAAGAAAACAAAAATATCCCGAATAAACGATTCACAGGTCCCCATCAGCATGATCCCGTCGTTGGCATGATTCACCCAATACAATAATCACTTATTTGGTCTTCTTACCTGCACTGCTGGATATAGGACTCCTCAATCTCTTTCCAATTTTTCTTAGTTTCTATTTTGTATAGAAATTACTACTTATTAGGTACTCAAAACGGTGTCCATAATTATTACTCTGCATTCCGTGTCCAATGTTCTCCTGCACATGCAAAGATCATATAAGTACATAATAAATGATTTTCCTACTCACTTAATTGTTTAACTGTGTAGTAAATATAGAGTTGAGGTTAAGTAGTACTCTAAGAACGGTTTATTTAAGTTATATTGTGTGTACATATTATATTATTGTCAGCTTATATTACAGACTCCTTTCATATAGGTAATACAGTTACGTCTCCTTTGGTCTTATTGTCAGGGGCTTCATACTATTTTAAACTTAGATGTTAATGTTTCCAGTACAATTAAAAACTTTTCAGCGTTTTAAACCCATTATTTATTGATGTTATTTACACATTGATTAATATAGGTAATTACAAATTTAGGTCCGAATGCAGAGTCCAACCTAAATACTAAATACTAACCATGTTTTCATTGCACAGTCGCTCACTAAAGTTAGGAGATCACGTGGCTTCCTAACTGGAGGATGCTACGAAGTTTTTGTACAAGAGTTGCATTGCAGAGACATATCTAAATACTTAGCGCATACGCGTTGGCGTAAACTAACATTTGCAAACTGTCCAAAAGTAAGGCCGATCGCGAGAAACCTCACAAGTGAATAAAAAAAAGATAATTTCGATGGATGATGATTTCAGCGACTTCGTCAAATATATGTATTTGGTAATTTTGTCAAATACCAAACAGATTATTCAGCGATCTATACGAAATGCCGAAAATTCGCTGGAATTCGTTGAAATTGCGACATCGAGCTGTCAGTGTGAGCTTGGTTACATGTGTTTTGTGTTGTTGTGACAAAAAAACATTTTAATCGTCATTATAAACCCATAGAAAACTATCTATCTCTTTTCTTCATATGCAATAATGTGGAACGCTACGTCATCGACCTAAGTTTGGCCTAGTATTTAGTATTTAGTTAGTGATGTCTCTACAACGCAATTGCTAACTTAAGAATACTAAATACTCCAGTGAGGTTTGGACTCTGCATTCGTGTCTTAGTGATGAACATATCGTTGTCTTAAAATTATTAGTTGTACAAATTGTTAACACAAAATTGTTAACACAAAATTGTTAACACAAAATTGTTAACACAAAATTCAAACCTATTTCATTTCCTCCAAAATTATGCTTTGTAACATTGATAAAAAATAACGCTATATTTGAATTTTGATTTGTATTGCGAATTCGTATAAAAAAGTTGTTACTCTCTCAACCTCTTAAGACAATTCAGAAAAGTGAATCTAGAAATATATAGGAATATATTACATAAAATTTCAGTAAAGAAAATGTAATGTATTATGATGACTAGTAAAACCCGACAGACGTTGTCCTGCCTGTATAATTATTTACCTCCATACTTATAAAAATGGTTGATCTATATGTTCTTTATTTATTTTTTATGATTTTCATCAGAATCTCTAGTTATTATTCCATATTTCCAGCCCCCGTTATCAGCCCCTTCTGTCTCTTCAGTGCCTGCATTCCTTTCCGGCAATTTAGACCCTTCCAATATATATTTTCCTGTTAAAATGCGTTTAACACGGCACTGGATCATTGAACGAATACAAAGTAAATCATTTTTTGTAAATTCTTGTTTGAGATGTCAAATGAATCTCCGGTGTGCGATGAACGAATCTTCAAACTTTCATTACAATCTGATGAACTATATAAGAGTTCATCTGCTACATACATACAAATATACCGTCATCCATTTTTATATATAATGATTAAATAATAATTTTGGTAAGAATTGTAAGCTTCGAGTTAAGGATCCCTGACTATGGAGTCAGCAATCAACTTGATTGTTTTGTTTTTAATGAACCACGTTAAAAGTACAGACACTTACATGCGTTTGCTTGCATAGTTTCTGCTGTAAAATTATACAGTTTTCTTACATGTGTGGCGTTGAAGTGTATAATCAACTCTATACTGTAACTCACTGCTTCCCAACATTAGATAATTCTAAATATTTTTTTTTTTAATTACGGCGCTGGCCGATTTACTAATGATATTAATAACAATTAAGCACTACAAATAATAACACTCAATTATTATTATTACCATTATACACTTCCTCAAAAGAATTAGCAGATCAATGAGTCTATTGTAAATTATTTAAAAGAGCAAAATAAAATGCAACAAACGCATCATCAAGCTTTCAATTGGGAATAGTTCACCCATCCAGATACTTAACATATCAAAGGATTAGGCTCTGAGGAGGTCTCTATACTACCTAACAACCCTACTGATTCCCGAATATTAACGTTTAAAAAATCTTTAACGATTCTACATGTATTCATAATTACCGTTTTTTTTATGAATAAATTGTTTCATTCCTTGATTTTTTTTATTTTATCAGATGTTGTGGATTTGTTTTGTGTACACGAAACAGTTAGATACTACACATTAGACTTTACATTGCTGACCAAGTATTTCAACCATTTTCGTTCATATTATGGCGTTTGCGTCTCATAGTAATTTTCAATCAGATAAATTTTTCAAAACGTTGTGTTACTTTCGGGGTTGCCAAATAGATCCAGATCCCACATATTCTTGTCCTGAAATATCGGTCCATGCATATTTTCATGTAGGCTCTAAAACTATCAGTTTTTCAATCATATGATTGTTACATTTTTTCGTTTTTAATTATCATTCCTTTAAGTTATCTTAATTTTAATAATAACTAGTCGTACATCGCGCTTAGTAATCTCATTTCAACAGCATCGGTGCTTGTATATATTATATCTCTGAATGCGATTGCGTAAAGTATTGTCTAAGTTTAGTTTGTCGATCGACAATTCTTGATAGAACTCCATTATATGTAGATATAGGTATTACAAATACAAAAAAATACTTGGTATTAGTTCTATTAAAATTTATTTGACTGTCGACGCGTTTCGTGCAAGACACATCATCGTATTTTTTTTATATTTGTAACATATCTACATAAAGTTTTGTCATTTAGGCGCCCTTAGATTTCAATATCTTTCCGAATGAATTGATACAATTTGCTGCCAGATACCGGGTTTGAATAGTGCTTCCACTCTTTATTGTTTTCGGGTGTCCCGCGAGAGCCGGATAATCGAAAGTAAAAGAGACAAAATAACATCTTACAAAGTTCAGCAATGAGTTCAACTATTCTGAATGTAGTGCCTTTTTAGGTGAGACGAGACTGATGTGTCGATTTTCCTTTTACATGTGTGTATATCCGCGCACCTGTCGCTGGTTACCCCACATTGTTGGATACGCCGTAATGGTATCTATGTATGAATTGATGCAAATTTTATTAGGTACAGTTTGAGTGTTATTGGTTACAAGCACAGTTTGTACTTACATACTTCCATTGAAACGGACCTGCACGCTGTATGTACATTTGTGTGTCGGACTGTGGTTTTATGCTCTGGGCGCTTGCATCTGTGGAGCTGCATATATTAAGGTTATTAGAGCGCGTCACGTGCTCGCCCTTTCCGCATATTCTCTCAAATATCCCCCTATATACCCTCATATACCCTTGTTCTCTCCTCGGGTACCTGGTGGTGGTCCACGAGACATTATCAATATCTAAGTGGTTAAAATCTCCATACGATTCGGATTCGAAACCATACGCTCAGAACCGGCAACTTACTACATCTCGGTATAAACCACTTATCTTATAGTTTGAGGTTTTCCTGATTCTATCTAATTTAGTTGATCATATATAGATTTCAAACGATTTGGTTTAACGTATATTCAGAATTCAACGGAAGTGGTAAGCCTTTTTAATATTACCGGTGATCGCTCAGAGGTTTAAGATCTTTTATTTTTGAAATGTCATTGGATAAAAATAACAAGGATAAAATAACAATAATAAAACATCAAGGGCTATTTTATTGTTTCACACGAGTATTTAGTAGAAGTTTTTTTCAAATCAATGTTTATAGATAGATAATTTTTTGGCCAATAATTCTTGATGGAATGCAATCATAGCTACAACTTACTTACTTACTTACTTCCGATGGCCATACAACTCCGGTAGAGCTTTAGCCTCCTGAACAATAGCTTTCCAAGCCTTCCTGTCAGCTGCAGTGGACTCCCAGTCTTCACAAGCATTCAGCACGTTCAGATCTCGGGTAACATTGTCCATCAATCTCTGCCTTGGTCTTCCCAGAGGTCTCTTGCCCACAGGGCTATTTTGCAGGATACGTTTTGTGGCTCTTTCTCCCCTTGATCTGACAACAATCATAGTTACAAAGGGTTATTATTTTTAATTTTATTCAACTTGTTTTGAAATTGAACTATTTATTCAGTTGATGCTTGTAGAGAGCGTAACGCGTCGATGGTTGTGTAAGTGGTAAAATTAATAATTGTGTTTAATTTAATTATATTTTTAGCTTAGATTGTTGATGAGTTCAATCCTAACTCGACCGATTTCATTTCCTACTACCAGTATTTCATTATGTTTTTAAACATATTTTAAAAATGTTTTTTAAATTTAAATTATCAAAAATAAATAAAAAAAACTAGATCCAGATAAATGGAGTTAGATTCTTATCCTACAGATAAAGACAACGCAATTTAACATCTTGTGTATATATATTAATTTATTTATTTAATATTGCTTCTCGGGCAACTAACAGGTACTAGGTCAAATATTAATTTAACACGCACCCAATAACAAGTTACCACATTCATCATCTCACAGATCCAGACTGAAAACACAATTAAAAACTGTGTCTCCACTGGGAATCGAACCCGGGACCTTTGGCTCAGCAGTCAGATATCTAACCAACTGAGCCACGAAGGCCGACAAATATATATGAATAAATAGGAATAAATGTAAAAATACCAGACTATATTTTATTTGTACATTTAGGGTTGATATTTTATATTCTTCTTCTTCCCGTCCATTCAATTCCATCGGGTAAACATAATTTTATTTTTATTTTTTCTTGATTTTTCCACCATTCTCAAAACCACTTTTTTGTTACAAAAGTATGCAAGTTTAAATCGTGGTTCAAACCATCTTGTTTTATTATTATCAGACACGGCAGTTAAATATGATATATTTTCGTCCATTTGCTCCACTGTTATTTACATCATTTATAAATAAATTGAAAATGTAAATGAGGCCAGAATTAACATCTGTGTGTGCCCACCGTTTAAGGAAGTTCTACTAGTTGCATTCAAAATTCAAGCGGAAGATTTTTAAATTAATACAATTTATAAAAATAACTATGCCAGGTCGTTGAAAACATATTACATGTAATAAGTGAAATTATTGAAATTATCTTCCGAAGCCATTAACGGAGATCGGGGGCTGTTTAGAGATTTAGGACTCTTTATACTCTTTACAATTCAAGAGCCATAAGTGATCAATTATAGTCTCGGGCCCGTCTGACGGCTAATTCGTCTCTCCTTTATACCTGCCCAAGATCCAAATTATCCTGCCCTTAAAGTTTCGAGAAAACGGGCCGAGTCATTGCGTAATAGACTCAAAACGCGTCAAAGGGAATTGAGAGTTTTTTAAGAAAGAAGATGGGGGGGGGGGAATATATATTTAATGGCCCGCAATTATGTTATTTGAATCACGATTAAAAAATTTGGTCCCGTTTTTTGTAGTGTACCTTTTTTTGAGTAATGGGACCCTGGCAGTTGAGATCGGTAATTATTTTTTTTTTACTCTGAATCGATTTGTGTAATGCACACGAGTCGAACGTTTATTTGCCTTGATCTTTGGTTTCCTTTTCGGCTTTTGTTTGTATGTAGTATCTTGAAATTCTTGATTTTATCACCTAATTCGAGGATGTGAGATCTTCAACGATAATAGGCGTGATGACAGTAAGAAAAAATCATTGAAATTATGATTTTATAAAATAAAATATGTTATAAAGATTTGAAAAAATATATTTATTTTCATTTTAAAAGAGCGAATAATATTAATATTATTAAAATAAAAATACAAAATATGTTTGTCCGCCATTTTATGTGAAACACCAATCAGAGCGCATTACGTCACCATATTGTTACTGTCAATTGTGTTTGTTACTGTCAACTGTAGTGTTGTTCGAAATGGCTATTTTTTTCATAACAAGCTATATGGAATATGCTGCTTATTTTTAACATGCTATTTTTATTTATTGATTTATTTGGTTTATTTGGGACGATAAACCAAATAATATCGCTATCCGCTCTATTGAATCGTTGACGCATCTGTTATAACACGCACCGAGTATTGTAACGTGGTGGAGAATATTTAACGTTTCAGAAATAAATAACTTGGTGGCTTTCATTGCTTGATTATAAAATAAAATGATGTTATTATATTGTTTGTGGGAGTTGTACAGTGTTACATGAGGTTGAAATGGAAATACACAATGTATTATGATGAATCTAATATACATATGGGATAATTGTTATGATTCATATACATATTATGATTAATATATTAAAAAAAAAAATAGAATGTTATGTAATAGGTGTGATGACTGTAAGAAAAAATCATTGAAATTATGATTTTAAAAAATAAAATAGGTTATAAAGATTTAAAAAATGTACTTATTTTCATTTTAAAGGAGTGAATAAATATATTATAAATATAAAAATACAAAATGTGTTAGTCCGCCATTTTATGAGAAAAAACAATCAGAGCGCACGACGTCATAGTATGGTCGCGTCAATTCTTCTGATAGTCTTCAATACAATATACGCATTAATTGTCGGTCTGGACAATGTTTATTTTGGTGTTTTTGATATATTAATATTTTAATTAGGTACTTAAAACTAAAACAAAACAATAAAATAGCAATGGAACAAGGATTCATCAAAGCAAATAGTTTCAATTTACCTAGATACTCGCCTACCTATCGGGGGATACTATGGGCCGGTATTACAGTGTCAGTTTAAGAGCTAAACTCAAGTTTCACAAAAATATAGCGTATTACAGTGTCCGTTTAGACCTAATCTTCCCTCAAATATGTCACTAAAACGACAAATATTTAACTCAACGTTTCTGGCAGATTAAGTACTTAACTGTGAGTCAACTGTCATTTGCTAGGCAACTCGTGTAGTTTCAGTTTCTATCAATAGAGGCGTTAGGCAACGTGTGTAGTTTCAGTGTTGTATCACTAAAGGCGTTAGTTGTATCGACGGTGGCGCCACACAACAAAACAAACTGACAGCCGTATTGAACATACACACACACACACACACACCTTCACACATATACACCCTCACACACACATATGATTTTGTATCTTGTATATATGACTGTATTTTGTAATAAATCATGATAGTATTGTAAGCTTATAATTGATGTACGGAGATGATAATTGTTATATTTGATATTTTTATACATATATACTATTCTTTGTACATTGTTAGCTTCAATTTGAAAAAATAAAAAATAAAATAAAATAAATTTACCATGTTGGATAATAAAACAATGGTATTTAAAGTCGTAGCGTCCCGTTTTGTATTTCGTATTATTTGAGGTTATTTAAATTTGACAGATAATAACCACAGAAAAAGTGAAATATGTCTATAATTGAAGATTTAGTAACTGACATGTTATATTGCACTGAAATACGGAAATGGATTCAATCTCCCCTTAACATTAATCTTGAGTTTAACAAACTCAATGAGTTGAGGGCCGACTGTAATATCGGGCCTAAGTTTATTGTATTTTGTATGTAACTTAGTTCTTATTGAATAAATAAATAAATAATGAACGCTCGCAACGTATGGTAAACTAATTTAGTTTTAGTATTCTACAATTTTGTCACGCGATGGTGAGCTGACGAACGTTCGACATGTTATGATGCTGGTCACTGCCAAACTAAACTAGCAAGCTATATTTTTTTCATGCAATGAAGCGATTCGCGAAACGACGGCGATTACGCGAAGCATGCGTTTTAAAACATCGTTACAATTTTAGCAGCATACGAATTATTACATAGCGCTCGTTATTTGTATTGTGTTAATAACAAGCTATATTTATCTGCTATCGTTATTTTTAGCAATAGCAGCCATAGTAGTTATTTTTCTGCCTGTCTTAACTACTCTTAACTAGAATGGAACTTTTGATGGTCGGATATTTCTTTGCGTCGAACAAAGACTTTTGTTCATCAGAATTTCGAAACGTAAAAACTTAATAATAAGTACATATAAGTACTTTATTTATCTGTAATTTAAATAAAACTTACATCTCGAAAATCGATAAAATATGCTCCTTCTTCTCTCTATATTATGTGTTCATAAGCTAAAAACATACGCGGGAAACGTATGATGGCCTATTTTGACGTTTGGACATTAATGAAGTTCTTTATATGCTTATTGCCTAAATAATGGTAAATATTATATTATTGAGAGCTAAAAGTGGGGGAACAAATACTGTACTTCATTGTAAACGCGTACTTAATAAAATACACTTATGTCTCGCCGTGCGAAATTTAATCACTTATTTATCTTTTTTTTCGCGTGGGACAAAAACATATACCTCAGTAGGTGTTTTTTTCGTCGTGTTTGTACATTTAGGGACCGCACAACACTTATGCACTTTTGAATTGATTATAAATACACAAATCGTCCTAGAATACATATATTACATATAGTAGTGATATGCAGTTTACAATATCGTGACGTCACCGTCAGGGTCGGCAGCCGCCATGATACTACAAGCGTTTTTTGGCGTAAATGTCAAATTTGATTTTAAAATGGCGATTTTTGCTACTAAACCTTTATTTTATGTAGAAATGTATATATATTTGAAAACAGTGAATGCGTAAAAACATCGTGAGATAGTTTTTCAAAATTAGTCATCATGCCTATTGTTTATATATTTCGATTTTTGCGATTGAAACAGGATTTAGTTTTTAGAACTCCATAATTATAGGTAAAATCAAACAAGGTTCAAAATTCTCCGAATTAATCATTTGATTTGACCTACATATATAATTGTTTGAATTTAATCATTGATTTCGTTTTAGAGATTCAATACTTTTTTCACAACTACGCCTACAATAAATCTCCGTTGTTTCCACATCAAAATAAGCGATTATAACCATATTTTTTTAAGAACTATTCGAGATGTGTTCATAGTTGTAACAACATATTAAATAATATTTTTATTTATTTAAATCCATATATATAAACAATACAGAATTACAATAATGCAACAATAGCACAATTAATTATACAACTTAGACAATTTATAATAGATTGGCACTGGCAAAATGCTCAGAGACGAGTTCTTACAACATGAAAACAATTTACCAATACCAAAACCAGTGGTTAAGAACAATTCCACTGAGCAGTAATATAAAATATTGGCGATCCCTAGATTCGTTTTTATCTCATTTCTATATACCTAATGTACTTTCTCTAAACAAGATTACGTAAACTTAATTTTCCAGTAACTTATCATAGTTTTTCACCAAAAGATATTTATTTATTCATTTATTTATTTTATGAAATTGTATGAAATCGTAGAGAAAAAAATAATCGTTGTCCATAGAAAAGTTATCATAGTTTTTCAATATGAATTTTCATAATTTCATTATACGCCATACTCACACACATGATACTTGTTAAATGAAATCCAATACACATATTATTCCTTAGAACTGGAGACTAAAATATCATCGTATCAAAGTAACTTTTATGTTAAAAAACTAAAATAGTGATATTTTTTAAATGTCCATCACCCACTGTGCTATTTTGACGCGAAACCTTTCATCTCATCTAGATTTCCGCTGCCTAAAAAAAAACAAAAAAAAAATGGCTGCGCAATTTGCGAGGATGTTTCCGGTCCAACTAATTCCTAGGAGAATTATATTAAAACGAGAGCTTTGGGGAATTATGTACATAGGTACCTACTTTATATTTGGGGAATATACCGGCTGGGGAATGTTCTTTGAAGTGACCATACTGGTCAACTACTCTACGATTAAAATATTATGCAAAATTAAACATGTGCATTTAAAATTCGCTCAAAAGGCTGTTCTTAATATTTCATCTTATATTAATGTTTATATATTTTTTTTTATTCTCTAAGGTTGACTGGAAGATGTTAATTTCATTAACAAGTCCGCCTTTTGGCTTTTTTAATGTTTTATCATCTTGTTCTTGTTTGTACATATTTTGTAATGTTATTTAAGCCAATAAAGAATTATTATTATTATTATTATTAATGTTGTCGTTTAATTAATATGAAATATACTTAAATAATATTTTAACTTTTATTTTTTTTTACTACACTCTTAAGCATGGCACCGGCTTTGAGAGCCGGGTAATCGAAAACACACGAGGCAAAATAACGTGTCAGTAGGTTCAGCAAAGAGGTGTGGGGATACACGCATATGTCGTTCTTATAAGGTAATGCATGCCCGTTCACCTGTTTTTTGAAGAGAGTATTTTGAAGTCCTTGTAATAGGCACATATTACATCCTCAAGCGATCCCTTAATTGAAAATCAATGCTTATTTTTGTTTGTTTTATTTTATTGATATATTAAGTATATAAGTATTAACAAGTGTTGGCTTATTAAATTACAGATCATAATAGTATGAAACTTTGTAAGGCTCTTTTTAGTAGGTACGTTTAATTATGTGAAATACTAAGCAATTGTTGGAGGGAGAAAAATAAAAATGTTAAAAGAGAGGCAAAATATACCAAGTTCATTATTAAGCACGACAACTACAATAATTCTATAGGTGAACGAAATCTAACTGCTCTGCTTTTGACTTTTGTTAGAACATCTATGTTTGTACATAAATAATTAGAAATAACATTTATGTCCAACATGTACCTTATGTACACAAAATTTTAATAATAATTTAGGAAGGTACCTGCAGGGCTTACCGAGAGTAAAATTTTAATTAAATTTACAACTCATCCAGAGATAGGTACCTTATAAACAATATTCCTGAGACCCACCGCAATACCACGTCGAAAATGAACGAACTGCACACGCCATCTTGATTCGCTAATAGCTACAAAAGTCAATCAAAAAAACCGCAAACAAACCTACAGATGTTGCATTTATACACGTGATATCCATGTGCTGAGCTGAGAAGTATGTAGGTATGTATCTACCAGCTATAATATGAGTCCATTCAGAACACAATCATTTTATCCATTCGTTGAAGATATACCACAACATGTTCATTGGGTGACGTAATCTGGCATCGAAGGTAATCTGGAAGAATTTGAAAATGACCTCCTTCCAACGTTCCCCAAAGATTGATTTCTCCGAAAATTCAACTTAGGGAGCGAGTCTGGTCCAACCGGCAAAATCAAAACCCTCACGATTATTCGTATCATAGATATGATTATTATATGGAGTTCTATAATATCTTTAGATGTCATAGAACTCCATATGATAATTATATCCATGATATGGGTAGTCACGAGGGTTTTAATTTCGCCGGTTGGACCAGACTTGCCCCCTTGATTACAATGAAAGTATGTTATTTTTAAGCGTACACCTGTGAAGATATCTGTAAAATAAAATATTCTCTTTTTCCTATTTCAATTACAATAAGTACCTACATATTTCAAAAACGGACGGATTTTATAGGTACAAATTCACCTATAGCACAAGCATTTATTTGCTTATTTTAGGGAACGTAGGAAGATGTACTTGTTTAACAAGGACATATTCATTTAAAAAAAAAGTTTAAATGTGCAATTTCACTTATTAAAAGTATGCGCACTGGTTAACGCAACCACTCCCAGGTGCCAGACTTACATTTTTATTTATTTATTTAAGTAACTTTTTGTACATAATATAAACAAATATAATGCAAACTGGCGGGCTTATTGCCATTAGGCAATTTCTTCAAATTAGGCAATTTTTCATACGTATTTTCAATAATAAAGAAAATATAAAAAAAAACCAACCATTAAAAAATGAATCATCGAAACGTTGCTATGTCTCGGACAACTATGTCAGCGCAGGATCTTATACATTTTTAAGCGTTTTTCTGATTATCCCGCAAGGGACACGGCGTGGTATTATGTATGTACCTAGTTATGCATGTTTGATAAATTTCACATTATTTTTGATTGATGATTGATATGCGTTCGCGTGATTTTTTTATACCGCCAGCGGAAATTCACGACATTTTTAATGTGACTTTAAACGGTTACTTCCCATCCGTTATTTGGCGATAATACTGTTTAAAATTGTTTGTACTGGTTGATATATTTTTTATAATATCTTGATTGGTTTATAATTATCGTATGTTTCCAAAATTAATCTGCTTTAAATATTTCGTTCTATTAAAAAAATTATGTACATAACATCTCTCGCTTGGTAGAAGAGAAACAGACAGCTTAGGTAAATACACAAACTTTAAATAGATTGAGTGTAATTTGAATAGAGATTTTGGAAATTATATGAATGTTTAATAACTCTACTGACAAATAGGTGGGTCGTTGGCAGAGCGGTTAGCGCGCTGGGCTAGTAATCCAGTGGTCGCGAGTTCGAATCCTGCCTCGACCGATTTCGTTCACCTATAGCACAAGCATTTATGCTTATTTTAAGGAACGTAGGAAGATGTATATGTACATACTTGTTTAACAAGGACATATTAATTTTTTATTAATTTTTTTTTTTTTTTTAAATGAATATGTCCAAGTACATATAAGTACATCTTCCTACGTTCCTTTGAATTAGCATGAATAATTAAATAATTAAAATTAGCATGAATACTTGTGCTATATGTGAACCAAATCGTTCGAATTCGAACTCGCGACCACTGGATTACTAACCCAATGCGCTAACCGCTCTGCTATCGACCCATCTAAAAAATCAGTTTTGATTAAGGATGATTCGGATGATATTGTAAGAAAAGTAAGTACATGATTCGTCAGCTAGTCATCGAGGGGTCGATTTAGGGCCACGCAGAAGTTAAAAGATGGTTTTCCTGCCTCTGAAACGATGAACGTTTAGACTATTTCGGAACTACTAAACTCGAGACTAGACGACAAATACATGACTTTACTATACTTCACAAAATTGTTAATGGTATCATAGATTCGAGACTTTTACAATACATACAATTTAACATTCCTAGAAGATCGTTGAGATTTGCCAATACCTTTCATGTCAGCATGCTTCGTACTAGCTTTATGTATTACAGTCCTATACCAAGAATGTGTAGACAGTATAATGAGGTGACAAGGGACGGGAGTATCCTGATCTTGACGTGTTTGCCGATTCGCTGTCTGCTTTTAAGAAAAAAGTTAAGTTACGCCTGTTGGTTTAGAATGTCTCCGTGAAATTTAAATTTAAATTGAAATTAAAATTTACTTGATGTTTGAATGCTATTGCATGTTCTGTTAAGGATTTTTTTTTTCATTTTTTACTGTTTCTTAAAATGTCTAATTGTTGTTTAATGGATGTAGTATATATATATATATGTATATGTATATATATATATATATATATATATAATATATATATATATATATATATATATATATATATATATATATATATATATATATATATATATATATATATATATATGTATGTATGTATATATATATGTGTGTGTATATATATATGTGTGTGTATATATGTATATGTATATATATATATATATATATATATATATATATATATATATATATATATATATATATATATATATATATATATATATATATATATATATATATATATATATATATATATATATATATATATATATATATATATATATATATATATATATATATATATATATATATATATATATATATATATATATATATATATATATATATATATATATATATATATATATATATATATATATATATATATATATATATATATATATTATATATATATATATATATATATATATATATATATATATATATATATATATATATATATATATATATATATATATACATACATATATATATATATATACATATATATATATATATATATATATATATATATATATATATATATATATATATATATATATATATATATATAATATATATATATATATATATATATATTATATATATATATATATATAATATATATATATATATATATATATATATATATATATATATATATATATATATATAATATATATATATATATATATAATATATATATATATATATATATATATATATATATATATATATATATATATATATATATATATATATATATATATATATATATATATATATATATATATATATATATTATATATATATATATATATATATATATATATATATATATATATATATATATATATATATATATATATATATATATATATTATATATATATATATATATAATATATATATATATATATATATATATATATATATATATATATATATATATATATATATA
>OY754982.1:10167745-10242380 GCA_963576475.1 Molanna angustata
TTTTATTCTCTAAGGTTGACTGGAAGATGTTAATTTCATTAACAAGTCCGCCTTTTGGCTTTTTTAATGTTTTATCTTGTTCTTGTTTGTACTTATTTTGTAATGTTATTTAAGCCAATAAAGAATTATTATTATTATTATTAATGTTGTCGTTTAATTAATATGAAATATACTTAAATAATATTTTAACTTTTATTTTTTTTACTACACTCTTAAGCATGGCACTCTTAATCGAAAACACACGAGGCAAAATAACGTGTCAGTAGGTTCAGCAAAGAGGTACAGCACCAGCAAAGAGGAGATTAGTCTGGTGTGCGGGGATACACGCATATGTCGTTCTTATAAGGTAATGCATGCCCGTTCACTTGTTTTTTGAAGAGAGTTTTTTGAAGTCCTTGTAATAGGCACATAGTACATCCTCAAGCGATCCCTTAATTGAAAATCAATGCTTATTTTTGTTTGTTTTATTTTATTGATATATTAAATTAACAGTGTATATAAGTATTAACAAGTGTAGGCTTATTAAATTACAGATCATAATACTATGAAACTTTGTAAGGCTCTTTTTAGTAGGTACGTTTAATTATGTGAAATACTAAGCAATTGTTGGAGGGAGAAAAATAAAAATGTTAAAAGAGAGGCAAAATATACCAAGTTCATTATTAAGCACGACAACTACAATAATTCTATAGGTGAACGAAATCTAACTGCTCTGCTTTTGACTTTTGTTAGAACATCTATGTTTGTACATAAATAATTAGAAATAACATTTATGTCCAACATGTACCTTATGTACACAAAATTTTAATAATAATTTAGGAAGGTACCTGCAGGGCTTACCGAGAGTAAAATTTTAATTAAATTTACAACTCGTCCAGAGATACCTTATAAACAATATTCCTGAGACCCACCGCAATACCACGTCGAAAACGAATGAACTGCACACGCCATCTTGATTCGCTAATAGCTACAAAAGTCAATCAAAAAAACCGCAAACAAACCTACAGATGTTGCATTTATACATGTGATATCCATGTGCTGAGCTGAGAAGTATGTAGGTATATATCTACCAGCTATAATATGAGTCCATTCAGAACACAATCATTTTATCCATTCGTTGAATATATACCACAACATGTTCATTGGGTGACGTAATCTGGCATCGAAGGTAATCTGGAAGAATTTGAAAATGACCTCCTTCCAACGTTCCCCAAAGATTGATTTCTCCGAAAATTCAACTTAGGGAGCGAGTCTGGTCCAACCGGCAAAATCAAAACTCTCACGATTATTCGTATCATAGATATGATTATTATATGGAGTTCTATAATATCTTTAGATGTCATAGAACTCCATATGATAATTTTATTATTTTATTTTTATTTTTTATTTTATATAGCTTCTCGGGCAACTAACAGGTACTATGTCAAATAATTATTTAACACGCACCCAATAACAAGTTGCCACATTCTGGAGACTTACGATATTAATCGTCTCACAGATCCAGACTGAAAACACAATTTTAAAAACTGTGTCTCCACCGGGAATCGAACCCGGGACCCTTGGATCAGCAGTCAGATATCCAACCAACTGAGCAACGAGGGCCGACAATTATATCCATGATATGGGTAGTCACGAGGGTTTTAATTTCGCCGGTTGGACCAGACTTGCCCCCTTGATTACAATGAAAGTATGTTATTTTTAAGCGTACACCTGTGAAGATATCTGTAAAATAAAATATTCTCTTTTTCCTATTTCAATTACAATAAGTACCTACATATTTCAAAAACGGACGGATTTTATAGGTACAAATTCACCTATAGCACAAGCATTTATTTGCTTATTTTAGGGAACGTAGGAAGATGTACTTGTTTAACAAGGACATATTCATTTAAAAAAAAGTTTAAATGTGCAATTTCACTTATTAAAAGTATGCGCACTGGTTAACGCAACCACTCCCAGGTGCCAGACTTACATTTTTATTTATTTATTTAAGTAACTTTTTGTACATAATATAAACAAATATAATGCAAACTGGCGGGCTTATTGCCATTAGGCAATTTCTTCAAATTAGGCAATTTTTCATACGTATTTTCAATAATAAAGAAAATATAAAAAAAAACCAACCATTAAAAAATGATTCATCGAAAACATTGCTATGTCTCGGACAACTATGTCAGCGCAGTATCTTATACATTTTTAAGCGTTTTTCTGATTATCCCGCAAGGGACACGGGCGTGGTATTATGTATGTACCTAGTTATGCATGTTTGATAAATTTCACATTATTTTTGATTGATGATTGATATGCGTTCGCGTGATTTTTTTATACCGCCAGCGGAAATTCACGACATTTTTAATGTGACTTTAAACGGTTACTTCCCATCCGTTATTTGGCGATAATACTGTTTAAAATTGTTTGTACTGGTTGATATATTTTTTTATAATATCTTGATTGGTTTATAATTATCGTATGTTTCCAAAATTAATCTGCTTTAAATATTTCGTTCTATTAAAAAAATTATGTACATAACATCTCTCGCTTGGTAGAAGAGAAACAGACAGCTTAGGTAAATACACAAACTTTAAATAGATTGAGTGTAATTTGAATAGAGATTTTGGAAATTATATGAAAGTTTAATAACTCTACTGACAAATAGGTGGGTCGTTGGCAGAGCGGTTAGCGCGCTGGGCTAGTAATCCAGTGGTCGCGAGTTCGAATCCTGCCTCGACCGATTTCGTTCACCTATAGCACAAGCATTTATGCTTATTTTAAGGAACGTAGGAAGATGTATATGTACTTGTTTAACAAGGACATATTAATTTTTAATTAAAATTTTTTTTTTTTTAAATGAATATGTCCAAGTACATATAAGTACATCTTCCTACGTTCCTTTGAATTAGCATGAATAATTAAATAATTAAAATTAGCATGAATACTTGTGCTATATGTGAACCAAATCGTTCGAATTCGAACTCGCGACCACTGGATTACTAACCCAATGCGCTAACCGCTCTGCTATCGACCCATCTAAAAGATCAGTTTTGATTAAGGATGATTCGGATGATATTGTAAGACAAGTAAGTACATGATTCGTCAGCTAGTCATCGAGGGGTCGATTTAGGGCCACGCAGAAGTTAAAAGATGGTTTTCCTGCCTCTGAAACATTCGTGAGTGAACCAGTTTAAAAAGAGGATATGAGAACTTTTTTGCGTTGCCCAGAACCTTGGGTCTTTCTTTCAAGTGAATGTCGGGGGGGACCTGTTAAGGTACATACTAAAGAAGAACCATACCATCACGCCCTTTCCCTATTAGGGGTAGGCAGAGAGAATCGAGCGCCAGACTCCTCTCTCTTGACATACATTTCTCGCTTCGTTCACGTCCATGCATCGTTTCATACACGCTCTTCGGTATTTCCATCGATTTTCTTGGCTGACCTCTACTTTTTTCAACATTCCATTTATGTGATCGAGCCAACTTTTTCTTGGCCGACCTCTACTTTCGTTCCTCTTTTATCAGCCTTATATACCTAAGAAAAAGAACGAGTACGAGAAACACACAAAGCGAGAATGCTATCGAGACTATTGAAATGTGGCACTCGGTTCTGTCTCCAAACCCTGGGAGGGATAAATTGTGGTTGTTTGTGGGTTTGTTTGGGTGTGGTTTTAAAATCTGAAACTCTCAAAGTTTCTGAAACTAGTTCGTTTCATTAAAAAACGAAGCAAATTTTATTACAATCTACATATTCTCTTTTCTTTGAAACTCATATTCGTTCAACCGACAAATTGTGGCGGGCTGTTTTGACTCATATACGTCAAGCTGCCTTTCAAACGTTCATCGGTGTGAAGGATTCCGTGTTAATATACACCAAAAAGCAGACATGCACACACAGCGCCTCGGACGATTTTCCTATCAAGACGATGGACCCCAATGTAATAGAGTTTGTTCCGGTTTGGGAGATACTTCGTTTATCACTTCTTTCGAAGTCATTACCCTCTCTCGCATAATAAGGGTTGGCGCAGTTCGAGTGGAAGATGCTGTTGAGGGCGGACGAGACGAAGCGGAAAAAATTATCGTCTCACAAAACACGTTTGAAAAGAGCCCATCGTCGATTGTTTCGATAAACGGGTAGGTTAGGATAGCCAACGCTTTACTCTCCATTGCGAAAAAAGAATTAAAATCATAATAATTCGTTATTTCAAAACATAAAAGGTATCTTGTCTTTCTGTCTCTCCAAAATTCTTGTGTACTGTCTGTCATTTCAAAATTCATATTATTAAATAATTTAAACATTATATGATCAAAATTAACTTTCTTTATAAACAATAAACACTTTTTACGAAAATAACTTAAATAAATAACACTAATACGAAAAAAAAACATAAAAGGATTGACGAAAAGGATGAAAATTACACTGAAAAAATAGGAAACCGTTATGAATGAATGAATGAATGAATGAATGAATGAAGAGTATATTTTCAACAGTATAAATATTATTACAAAGTCTTCAATAAAAATATGTATTATTCCTTCATTATTTGTCTATACATTGGCCCGATACATTTTCTTTCATCTTGTGTACTTTTTTCGTAATATTTTTTTAATAATACCTTTTTTTTCAGATTTTTTATCCATAACTCAAAACTAATAAGGCTCAGAAACACTAATGTTTTTTTAAATGATCGGTATTTTATAAATATAAACATTGGCTCTATACGTTTTAACAAAATGTTCTCACTTTTTTATAAAGTAAATAAACCATAGTATTTTATTTAACGCTCGATTCAAATACACTAACTTGGGCGCACACGATTGTAATCTTTAAGGACGTTCATTGTCATACAATAGTTAACAAAGTTTGCATTTGATCTGCCTACATTGCCTTACCCTGCCCCTTAAATGATTATTACCTAGTTAGATTATTATTTTTTTTCTTTAGGTATTATTGTAAATGCACTCTCTGTAATATGATACTCTTTTAGAAATTGATATAAAAAAATTGGCTTTAAAATTAGGAAATCGTGACTCTCAACTATTTCATAGTAGTGTAGAGTAAACAACAAATTGGTTCCGTTTTCTATCTTTGCAAAAAAAGACTACCGGTCAAATTAGTTCCGAGGAAGAAGCTGGAGGTGTCAGGATATGGAGTCAGGTGGGTGTTCTCTATAGACTGGGGTCGCTTGCGAGGGGACCTGAGACAGTCCTCTCTGGGGTGATTCTAAGAAGCGGGATTTTTATGGCGGTAGCTACAGCGTAAAGGTGTATTTTTTTTTGTTTCTTTATTTAGACAGTTTTGTTTAGAGTGTCCAATGTTAACATTATAAAGTATAAATAAAATTAAAATTTAATTAAAAAATAAGTTTCAAATTTTAATTTTGCCTCTGAGGATGTTGGCTGTGTTTAGTGAGGCGGAAAATTAAATTCGTATTCGTGGATTAAAAAACTTTTTACTATATGAATGATGAAACTTTGAATGTTTTTATAATATCCTGTTATATTTAAATTTATTAGTATTGAAAACGAGTGGGTTGTGACCAACGCTAAACCTATCAAGTCACTCCACAAAGTATTCAATTTTTTTTTGGAAAATTTTCAGCATTTTCATGAAATGAATTTTTGATTTATATATTTTAATATGAAAACTTGATAATTCTTCAATGTCAGTTTAAGAAAGTGGTTCTTCTTTTTAGCAATTTGAAAATAAATACCTAAGTACATAATATAAAATGCTGAGTTTCCTGAGCTTGAGGTTACATTGAAATATTTGACAATTGAAAAATGTTGAGAGGCACCGATCGGATATCCTTCAAATCTAATGGGGTCTATGCGAGTATTAGATATACAAATTTGCAAAATTTGAAACGAATCGAATGAGTTATTTAGTCAATAATCGATAAAGTAAAATAAACACTCCGTACATAGCACATAGTAAACAGCACAAAAACAGATATATTGTGATGAAACTTTTAGAATACAATTTTAGTATGATACTAGTAACATTAAAATTGCGAAATCATAACTCCCCACTTTATCCCCTTAGCTTAGTGAAGATTAGAAATAATATGTGTTTATGTCTATATATTAATTTATGCTACGCTTACTTGCTTACTTATGTTTAACAACATGTCAAGAAGATACTACCCGGAAGACCAGCGATGATGGATGGATGGATATGGAAGGACAGTCGTACCTCCTTCCTCCCAGGAAAGTCCACCCTCACAAACATGTCAAATGACCTAATAACACGATATAGAAGAATTCAAGAAAAGTATTATATAACCGTATGAATTATACTTGAATGTAATAGATACCATATTTGGAAAAAAAACTAGATAAAGGGTTTTTCTGCATATTCCAGTGAGAGACATTATATTTAATAGGTTGATAATTTAAACCGACACTATAATTAAAATATAATTATAAAATGAAACGTTATTTCAGATTTTTTTATGATTTGATATAGAGTAAAATACAACCTTTTTAAAATTATTAAAAAAACTTTATCTTCACGAAAAATTTAAGAAGCAGGTTTTTACTCAAATCTTCTTTGTTTTTTTTTCTTATATTTTTGTTCAATTTTTACCGCTTCACCGTCTAATTTCAACAAAAGAAACGATTGAATCATGACTTGATTCGTTTAAATATTTTTGGGTTTCTCTTATAGACACGATATTCGGATCAACGCGAAGAGTTTCAAAATTGAATTGATAGAATTGAATTGAATTGATAGAATAGAACTTTCAAAATTGAATTGATAGGGATCTCATTAAAAGGCATAATTGGTGAACGTTGCGCAAGCGCATAAAGTGATCACGTAAACCAGCCGATGACAGGTCGTAAGCCCTGTAGGTGCCTTGATTTCCCGGTTCTCCTACAATAAATATTCCAACTTCGTCTCTATTGAGATAATTAAAAATCTGTTAAAAAATATCTTTGACTCCCGACAGGGAAAAAAATCCAATGTTTGCGCATATGCAATAATAAAAATATTCGAACGCGAAGAGTCTTTTAAAAAATGTATTTGCCCTGTTTCTTGGCGAAAAAACGTACTTCTATATAATATTTGCAGGGATCTCAAAGTGGTCGAGACATCTGTCAGTATATTTTAATAATTCTGAGTCGTCACGGTTGGTCACCCCAATTCAAAGGTTATTTTGACACCGTCTCAAGAATTTATTTCTTCCGAGGGAAGCCCCAAGCCCCAGGCTCCGGAAAAGCTATCGCTCAAAAGAAAATTAAAGGCGTGGAGGGTCTCCGGGTGTAACGACACGAAAAAATGGAGCAATAAAAACACACAAAAGTCTTCTTATTCTTAATCAAGGGACCCCTTTGTCAATTTCACTTTAACTTTGATAATTTTCGAGTGGAAGAAGTCCTTTTAATCATTGCTCTAAGTGGCGTTTTTCTTACGACTAATTTTCACTCGCTACATATACATAGTTACTATCTTTCCTGTATATCGTTTGGATTCGTCCAATTAATGTATTTTCTTTTGGAACATTGCGAAAATTATTAATTATTTTTTATTTGAAGAATACGCATGATAATGAATCTGTGGGCGATGTGCCTCCGGGATCTTAAAATAAAATAAGAATATCAATATTTCGTTTTTTTTTAGTTACTCTTTGTACGTCAACACTTTGATGAATAAAAAAATACTCACCTACGACTTGAATACAAGCACTTTGTGATGTATTTAATAAGGCACAGAAGTTGTAATTAAATATTGTATATTTTACTAATTAATCGGTAATTATAATTCACTCATTTCTACATATACCTATATTAAATATTGCACGCGAAAATAATCTATATAACCGCGAGAAACAGTGTCTATTTTGTAGTAAAACCAAAATTGGACTGAGGAATACCATTCGTTTCACGGAGAGAGAACCCTCTCTCCGGGGATATACATAACTATATGTCAGTAGCGGAATTGCTTATACAAGCCGAAAATCTTGGTTTGCCTATTAATATTAGGTATATATGTTAAGAAATTCAAGACATACTATTTTTTGTCTGTTTTATTGAAACCATACTACAAGATTATAAATTGAACCGTTTGTAGGTAGGGCGTTTGACAGGGCGACAAATGTAAATATTATTTTGGCATGTGATTTTAAAATATTTTCATGGCCACTCAAATGAATGCTAAAAAATATTACTTTTTGACATTACCCAACTTTCTTTCCGGGTTTGCCTAGTCAGAAGGTTCTAGGCACGCCCCTGATGTTTATCTATGTGTATCGGTAAAACCGTATACCACACACTTTATGGCGATTTTTGTAATTATTAAATGCCTATTTTATTTCTTTGTTATAAATTATTAGTTCATAATGAGTTCCTTTATAATTTAATTATTGTAAGTTGTTTAATTTACAAGGGTTTTTATAAACATTTTTAGGGCCTTTTCATGTTTTAAAAACAGCAATTTATAAAAACACACCTTATATCCCAATGTAAAATCATCATAATCAATGGCGCTACAGCCCTGTGTGGGCCCTGGCCTCCTCCAGCCGTCCCTGTCCTCCACCGCTCACCTCCAGTTTGCTATTCCGATCGCTCTTATGTCGTCTTCTGTATCGTCCAGCCATCTTAGCTTGGGCCTGTCTCTACTTCTTCTGCCCTCTGTATTGGTATTGAGAACCTTTTTAGGGATACGATCATCATTCATCCGGCTGACATGTCTCCTCAACCACTGCAGTCTACAATGTAAAATCAGATGGGTCAGATGTCAGATGGGTCGATGGCAGAGCGGTTAGAGCGCTGGGCTATTATTCCAGTGGTCGCGAGTTCGAATCCTGCCTCGTCCGATTTCATTCACCTATAGCACAAGCATTTTGTGCTTATTTTAGGGAACGTAGGAAGATGTATTTGTACTTGTTTAACACGTAAATAATAAAAATTGAGGAAAAACTTTTTAATGTTTTCTTCGCGTTGAAATGAAAAATAAAATCACATTTCACGTCAGTCCGTAGATTTTTTTACATTCATACTGCCAATGTTAAACACATATTGTCAAACCCAGTTTTTTTATACAGCAAACAAATTCAAATACAGAACATACATAATCTATTGTGACACGATGGTACTTAACAATTACACAATTTTTTTATGAAGTTTTTATAATGAATCAAGATGCATTTTTGAAATTCATTTTCATCGGTAATACACAATACCTACCTACCTGAAAGTTTCAAAACTAATAATAATAATAAATAAATTCTTTATTTCTCTTAAACAAAATAAAAACACATCGTGATTAGAAAAAAAGATAATATCAAAAAATAATATAACAAAACAAAAATGATAATATAAATAACATGAATAGAAATAATTCAACAATTAGTGTATAAAAGAAACAACACTTATTAAATAATTCAACAATTAATAACTAGTTGGGAAGTTTTTGAAAATCAGGCAGGTTAACAAATAAACACAATTATAATTTATTTACTCACTTAAATCCTTTTTCAATATATCGTCAAAACAGTAAACAGAATAAACGTTCTAAGAATCTTTCGTCGATTTGTCGTCAATAATGAGTTTTTCTTTATTTATGGGTAGGTACTTGTGTATGTAAATAAGTATTGGAGGGTAGGTAGGTACTTAGGTAGGTACTGCCTGTTTTATTAATTGTTCACGTTCATTCGGCATTTCACTCTTTTGAAGGCGTTCGGTATCATTAATGTTATTTGAAGTTGAATACACACGAAATTGGCGTGAAGTTGTTTGTTCAATATTTCTGACAATATCATTTTACTCAAAATGTTTGGCGAACGAAACGTTTTTGATCAATAGAAGGAGACATTCGATGAAAATAAATTGGAAAATCGCTACATTATTTGTTTGTGTCTCTTTTGTTATTTTAAAACGCCACCCTTCTAGGTGGTTCCTACTCTACAATCAAAATTAACAATGAAAAATGTTAGCATAAGCTAGGTAGTCGATTTTGTATTGTGCTTATGTATGTAAAAGTACTTACTTATTTTCGTTTATCGAAAAATCGTAATCGATTTGTAATATTATTATGAAGACGCGATTAATTTAAATTTATTATTTAAATTATTTTATCATAACGTGTACATCGTAACTGTATGTCCCTGTACTTAGCTATAGTACATATATATCATCACTCTTTTTTGTTCCTTATTATTATTCATCATTATTTTATCATAACGTGTACATCGTAACTGTATGTCCCTGTACTTAGCTATAGTACATATATATCATCACTCTTTTTTGTTCCTTATTATTATTCATCATTATTTTATCATAACGTGTACATCGTAACTGTATGTCCCTGTACTTAGCTATAGTACATATATATCATCACTCTTTTTTGTTCCTTATTATTATTCATCATTATTTTATCATAACGTGTACATCGTAACTGTATGTCCCTGTACTTAGCTATAGTACATATATATCATCACTCTTTTTTGTTCCTTATTATTATTCATCATTATTTTATCATAACGTGTACATCGTAACTGTATGTCCCTGTACTTAGCTATAGTACATATATATCATCACTCTTTTTTGTTCCTTATTATTATTCATCATTATTTTATCATAACGTGTACATCGTAACTGTATGTCCCTGTACTTAGCTATAGTACATATATATCATCACTCTTTTTTGTTCCTTATTATTATTCATCATTATTTTATCATAACGTGTACGTCGTAACTGTATGTCCCTGTTCTTAGCTATAGTACATATATATCATCACTCTTTTTTGTTCCTTATTATTATTCATCATTATTTTATCATAACGTGTACATCGTAACTGTATGTCCCTGTTCTTAGCTATAGTACATATATATCATCACTCTTTTTTGTTCCTTATTATTATTCATCATTATTTTATCATAACGTGTACATCGTAACTGTATGTCCCTGTTCTTAGCTATAGTACATATATATCATCACTCTTTTTTGTTCCTTATTATTATTCATCATTATTTTATCATAACGTGTACATCGTAACTGTATGTCCCTGTTCTTAGCTATAGTACATATATATCATCACTCTTTTTTGTTCCTTATTATTATTCATCATTATTTTATCATAACGTGTACATCGTAACTGTATGTCCCTGTTCTTAGCTATAGTACATATATATCATCACTCTTTTTTGTTCCTTATTATTATTCATCATTATTTTATCATAACGTGTACATCGGAACTGTTTTTTCTTATATCTATAGCATAACGTGTATATCATAAATATCTTTCGTGTACTTATTGCAAAACGTGTACATCAAAATATTACATAATAATCTAAAAGATTTTAATATAATGTTTGTACCTACAAACTATTGGATACACGTATCATTTGGGAATTTTGTAGGTGAAAATATTCCCTCTTTTTAAATTATCCAAGAATTTTTTTTGCCTTTTTCAGTTATTTACATATTATGTAAAATAAACTTCCTTTTTACAAATAGATTGAGTTTGGTATCTTTACATGTATGGCGGACACTGGTTTTATTTAAGTATATACGTGTAACCCGTCATTTTCCCTTATTGAACCTTAGTTTTTTTTAAAACCTTCCTGCGTTGGGTATTTTTTCTTCATTTTTGAGATATTTTCAGGTTTGTCAGTGTATTGGTATAATACCGTCATCACGTTACGTACGCTTTCGATAAACGTTTTTCGTAAAAAAATAAAAGAAATTGAGCAATTTCTCTAAGTATCCATTTTATATGTGTGGATCAATGTCTTTCTGTATATCAATTGATCAATTTTAAATCATAATGATATCCTTACAAAAAAAAACAGTGATAATTGTCATTGGATGGGTTAACTGTTCAGTTTATCTGCCAAAAAAGCATCAACCTCTGAATCCACACGGACGAAATCTTTAGTATTATTGGTACAAGAACTTAAAGTATTCTACAGGAACTTTATATCATCATCAGCAATGGCGCTACAGCTCGGTGCGAGCCTTGGCCTCCTCAAGAAACTGCCTCCATCCCGCCCTGTCGACAGCAAGTCTCCTCCAGTTTGTCTGTCCGATCGCTCTTATATTGCCCTCGATGTCGTCCAACCATCTCATCCTAGGTCTCCCTCTGCTTCTTCTTCCTTCAGGACAGGTGTCCAATACTTTCTTTGGGACCCGGTTATCCTCCATTCTACAAACGTGTCCGAGCCAACGTAGACGTTGTATTTTGATGTATTGGACAACGTTTGGTTCGCCATACATTATTTCTAGCTCGTGGTTAAACCGGATCCTCCAAGATCCTCCTTCACAGGTAGGACCAAATATTTTGCGAAGTATTTTCCTTTCGAACACCAACAATGCATTTTCGTCCTTCTTGGTCAATGTCCAGCATTCTGATGCATATGTCATGACCGGTCTAAGAAGAGTTTTGTAAATGAGGGTTTTTGTTTTACGAGAGATGAGTCGTGACCTTAAGTGCTTTAGCAGGCCATAATAGCATCTATTTGCCGCGGCAAGTCTTGCCCTTATTTCCGCACTGGTGTTGTTGTCCGCTGTAACAAGAGATCCCAGGTATGTGAATGATTCAACGGCTTCTAGCTGATGGGTTCCCACTGATATTGACTCGTTTCTTACGGTGATGCTTTTCTTGTTGCCATGTATTTTGCCTTTGAAGCGTTGATCTTTAGATCCATGTTATTGGCTGCAGACTCGAGTCTCAAGAAGTTATCCTTCATGCAAGGCAACGTTCTAGATATAATATCGATATCGTCTGCATATGCAAGTAATTGACTCGACTTTCTGAAAATTGTTCCTGTTGTCTCTATGCCTGAGTCTCTAACAGCTCTTTCCAGGACTGTTCCGAGGTGCTACACTATATTTTTACACTGCAGTATGTATTGGACATGGTCATTCCGACAAGGCGCACAAGTTTAGGGGGGATGGCCAACTCCATCATTGCCTCGTGGAGCTTAATTCTGTTGACACTGTCATATGCAGCCTTGAAGTCCACAAACAGGTGATGTGTTTCAACATTATGCTCCAGCGTTTTTTCGAACAGGAACTTTATAACGACAGTCAAAAACAGTTTTGATTGTCACTGAAAAATTGCACGTCGTATTGTTTTCGCCAAATATCTAGAGCCGTTTCGCCTAGAAGGGGGGCGATTTGTACGTATATCAACGAAGCAAAAAGACACATATTTGAGCTCTGCGCATCCGGAAGCCAGGTTCAAGATGTTTGGCGAAAATTATGTAATGATAAAATTGTCCAACTGTCGATTTGTTCAAGAGAATTTTATTCTCTTAACATATCGACTAAGCATCAAGTCAAGATACGCGAGATGTGTATGCAGGGTCTATATTTTTCACGGTTTTTCCAACTTTGAAGTCATAAAACACCAACTTAGAGGCTTTGCAGCATATATGTTCCATATATGGATTTACTCAGAATTCGGAGTAGAACATTTAGTGTGTCTGTGTGTGTGCGTCGCTTCTAACTTTTGATCCGCTCAATTTTAACTGCCTATATTTCCATTTTTTTTAATATCGAAAAAAGCCGAAACACCCCAACTAGATTATTTAATTTGCTATGAAAATATTAATATTGTAGTAGTACGTCTCATATTTTTTCCAACAATTTTGATAAAAATTGAGTTTAGTGACAAACATACATCATGCTGTTTTCATATTCCGGGTAGGAAAAACAGACTGACCTCCATACTATCCTATCCTGACATACCTACATGTTTTATATAGAAAACAAAATATCTTAAAATATTAAATAATGTGTGTTTAAGTGTTTATAGTTTGGTACGTATTCTTCAATTATGCACACTATCGCCATTGACAGTTGGATCTCATGTGTTACATGCAACTAGTTGTAGATATATAAAGTACTCTCAAATATTTAAAACATGAAAAAAGACTCTTGAAATAGAAAGGGTATTCCTATTTGTTGTGTGAGTAGATAGATCTATTCAAATATTTTCGCACTAGAGTTGGGTAAGTTGAAGTTGGAGGGGTAGGTACTCCAATATCCATTCTGCGGTCGTGCGATGGTATAAGTCTATCATTTATGATATTGGTTTTCCAAAGTCGTTTTAAAGTCGGATACAAGTTTTGTATGTGTGTATGTACCAGCGCGTATGAACATGTCCCAAAGTAACACGACAAAACTGGAATATTGATATGCTAAAAGAGACGGGTCGGTACTTATTTTTTTATTGAACATTTTTGATATTGAAGAAGTTTTTGGTGGAAGAGAAAATGGTGGCTACAGACATGTTATGATCAGAATGCAAATAATAAGATGTATTTACTTACACATATGACATTTATTTTGCTTTCGTGGCACATTGTTTAAATACCTAATAAATCATGCCGCAGATTTTTAGCATATCCCCTTCCATTCCGGTCCTATGCTTTTTGCCTCCTCGTAGATTGCTGCATTTCAAATCTTTGAACAGATCCTCCAAACGCTTCCGACGAGGGCATTCCCTGGAATTTGTCCCCTGTTTCATCTCCTCTATTGTATCATGTCACATCTTGTGCCTGATCTATTTGGCACATTTTTCCGTGGTGATCTCGAGCAGACGACTCTCTCCTTGATTTTTATGAGAAATTTGTCTTACTCCAATCCGAATCTCGAATGAAATATTTTTTTTTTTACCAAATATATGGCATAACTTGTTACAATACTAATAATTATTTACAAATAAAGATAAACATATTGAAACAAATTTAAATATAGACAACGATAAAAATATTGAAACATAAAAATATAGATTCAGATGAACATATAGATTCAGATAAAAATTTTGATTCAGATAAAAATACACAGAAAAGAATTAGAGAATTAGAATTATACACCTTACACACCTTAAATGAAAAAAAAATAAAATTAACAATAATAATGCTGCAAATATTATAATAAAAGTTAAATCATCTGAAAAAAACTTTAAGATCACGACTAACATGGGCAAAAGAAGAATTTAAATAAAATTGTTTACCCAAAGAATTAAATTTATAAATCAGAGCTTAAATGTACTTAATTATTATGGTATCTTGTGCTTGGTTGTTTCAGTTAAACTCGTATATAGGCTTATACAGTTTATTTACAAGATAATACAATATACAATGATAGGTATAACTAGATTAAATTACTACGCCAATGTAGGTACTCAACGTAATGACGTGAAGTGCGGAACACGGACTGACGTCGTCCGTCGCTTTTTTTTTTTTTTTTATAATAAACATGACATTTTACATACAGATGTTTGACAACAGTTATAAAGGTACATATATAAAAAAGATTAAATGCTATACATATTTCAGACAGAGACAATGGAAAGGTGCACATACACATCCAAACCATTGACACTCTTGCGCTTATATACATCCACACGACACGCCCTCTCACATGCCGTCTCTTTCACACACATCATCCAGATACCTCACAATTATGACAAAAAATATTAATAAGAGTGAAAACTATCGATATATGAAAGATGCATAATTTTTTTTGAAGACCGGCAAGCTATCTCCGAATAAAATAGAGAGTAATTAGAATGAAATAATATAGTGGGAAGGCAGGTGAATTGGTTTCAAGGTAGGATTGAATCCAGTGAATTAATGACCTATACCTACTGATTAAAGAAATCGTAAGAAAATCTTCAAACGATTATTATCGTCCAAACATTTTGAGCAACATCTAACGTCTCAAGAAAGATAAAGTATGATAGCGGAGACGGCACATAGACGAAGGAGGAAAAGTTTATTATGAAACAAAAAAAAATGGGGTAAATCTTGGGGCTTAAGTAAACATTCAAAATAATTTTGCTACGACCGCATTCCTTAATTACAAACTTTCAATTACCCACTTAAGTTTTAATTGCAAGATTCCTTCCTTGGTGCGGGGTTCTCCGTCCTGGTTGAAATATACTCCTCTCCGCAAAGAAAAAAAAAACTTTCCATCTTTATAATCTCGGTCTGAGAATTTATTATGCGAACTCGCCTCAACCAAAATATCAAACTTTATCCAATAAAGAGTCTTTCTTCGTCGTACCTTTGCTCACGGCTCAGTCCGTTCTTCATTGTTAACGGATAGGTATACCAATTTTAGTTTGTAACTAAAAGCATCATTTACTTACTCGTAAATTGCGTGTACCTTAATAAACGTAAAAGAGTAACCTGTGTCAGTAAAAGTTGTACTCGTAAAAGTTAATTTTACGTCTTTTACTTCAGATGTGTGTTCAATTAGTGAAAAAAAAACTGCGGTCCACACGTAAATGGGTTGTTTGTATACTTATGTACAATCTACCAAACTTTTATGTCCATACGTTGTGTATTTATAAATGATGTCTATACACACAAGTTTTATAGTACACATATTATCATTTTATTGAATATTAATTCACAAATTTTGTCTCGACAAAATAATTACTTTTTCCCTTAATTTGCTTGTATATGAACAAGCAAATGAAAGGAAAAAAAACAAGCAAGCTTTGAACAAGCTTTTGCAATATAAAATAATCGATTGAATAAATATTTTCAGGTACATTATAAATTATAAATGCAAACTTGTTTATTTTCTTCGAGATATTTTGCCTTTCATCATTTTTTGTGTTCATAACTTACAAATATCATAGTAATATTAGAGCTTCTTGCAAAATAATTACTGGTTTTCGTTTACAAAACACACAAACACGCTTTGAAATTAAATATCATAAACATACACGTCACTGATTCCCTGTAATTAGTTATAAGACATTCCCTTAGGCATAAAAAGTAGGTACCTCCTTTATAATCTTTAAATTTACTTACTTGTATTTTATTAAAAGAAATTCTCCCGTTTTTTATTTATTGTTGTAGGTATATAATAAAGAAAGTTTTATCTCTATATTATTCTCATAAATTTAGGTGAATAAGCAAATACTTTTGGCATATAATTTTTTCTGAAAATACGATAACATAATCTGATAAAAATTGTATTTCCTAGGTATAAGTTATTGTTGATGAAAATTAGAACAGTACAATCCTGTTGATGCAGCATAACAATCTAATCAGGGTAATTTGTATTCGCAACTTGGTATGAGCGAGAAAAAAATATATCTAGGATTTTTATTTTCTCAAATAAATAGCGAGAAAGCTTGTCATGCAAAATAGATATTGCTTTCTTAGTTTTTTAGGAATAGGCTCATATTTCCTTAAGTCGTTCCTATAATGTATCATCTTAAAGGAGATACTTAAGTCAAACTGGAATTTTAAAATTGTGTTATAATAAATGAAAATACAAATATTTTTCATTAATTAATTTAAAAAAACATTTTATGTTTTTAGTTAATCTGAATATACGTAAAGATGAGGTTTCAGATGGAGAAGACAGAGTTAATCAAAACAATGACATTTTTTATATGGACACGTTATGTGCAAAAATGGTACAGTTTGACGAATTCTTACAATTTCACCAAGAAAGAGCACATACGACAGAATACATTACATTAAGTGCGAAAGAGATCATACAGTAATAGACACACACTGACGACGAACATTTCTCTTATACTTCTGTGCAATCAAATTATAATTATCACCAAATAATGACTGTGAAAGAGACGAACGCATATTAAGTTTTAGCTGTGTGAAAAACTAATACAACAACAGAATACCTCTGCAAGGCTACAAATAAATATGACTTGATTACACTCTCGTTATCTCAAAATAAAAATAAATATCGAAAAATCCATATAAATGCAGCATGAAATGATATATCTGGTCGTTCCTTCACAGTTCTAGTGTAATTTTTACAAGTTTTCATCATACAATTTGGTATTTTGACTCCGACAACACGTCCGAGCAATACAACATCTTGCGTGTAACTAAAGTGCAATAAGAATTAGGTGAGGTATGCGCCTTACTTTTTGTTCGCCGAATTTAAATACAAGTAACGTATTTTTTATTTTTATGTATCTTTGAATCAAGCGATATATTTCTCCTTTGAAGTGGTAACTTTAAATCTTTTAATTTAATTTTGTGTAGATTTGGTGATAGATAGTTTTTTCGTGTAAATACACCTCTCTGTGAATACTCTGATATATGAAGCAAATCTTGATATAATAGCTTATATCTTTCTGTGTCTATCCCAAATTTGGTATTCATTCCTAATATGACAATTTGATATACCTACTCATTTCTAAAACAAAGTCTCTTTTATGAATACTTGCTGGTCTTGTCCCCTACCTGCTCTGTGAATTTAATAATGTCATTCGATGGTGTCACCCAGTTGTTCCTTGCATACATTTAACATTAACATTTCCTGCTGTTCACTACATTACATACCTCCCACGGATACGAACTCCCATACCTCGCTTTGCAATTCGCGATGTCACCAGTGGGTACCGACATACACCACTGGCGTGCTACCGGACAATTACTCATTTTGACATTAGACATGAAGCATAGTTGCATGACACCTTCTGTATTTACCTCAATTATTATCATACCCATATTAATATATCCGTCCAGCTCTAGTGGTACTCCGAGACTGCGGCCCGAAAGAGAAGAAAACTAGTGAATAGTAGATGTCTTTGAAATAGGTTCAAATCTACCCATACAACGACGCATGATTGACAGGAGCTTAAGATTCAATTTGTGACACATGAAATATTAAATTCTTCGAACATAGACCGGTGGTGGGAGACACCCGTAACAATCACGGATTTAATTAGTAAAATATTTTACTATCGATATTGAAGCAGAACTAGATTTCCAAACGGCAATTTCTTCCAACCAACCAGAGTTGATGTTAATATACATACAACACAGTGTGTACTATGGCAAAAAGGTAATGACATGACAAAAAAATATACCTATTGTAAAGAGAACAGAAGAAAAGCAAAAATGTATAGAAAAACAAAAAAATGATTTAATATAATTGCAGTTCATAATCTTATAAATGAGTATATTCTTTATTCTTCATGTGTCCTATCGGGTCCCCCCGACGTTGACCATCACTTGGGAAAAACTCTCCCAGTCCTGTGCGGGGCCGGACTGGTCCTCCACAGGTTCATCCCTACTGCCCTTAACCTTCCCCTTCATGATCAACTATAGGATTGAGTATTTCTCCCCTCTCATTATGTGACCAAAATACGAACTCTTACGGAGCTTGATTGTTGACCACAACTGTCATTATAAGCTCTACGTAAGACATCAACGTTGCTCACCGTGTCGTCAGGATATCCTTAAGATTTTGCGGTGAATCCACATTTCGAACGCCTCCAGGTGGTTTATGGTAGGTACCAACTTTGAGGTCCATGCCTCAACACCGTAGTGCGTATAATTGGGTGTACCTATCTGAAATCATTTTGAGGCCCTGCTAATGTGTCTATGATGGAGAACAGGTAGTTCATCTAATAGTGATTATTATTTCTTTACCAGTATTATTTTATAACTTTCGACCGTTTATAGCCAACCGCAGAGTCTATTGGACACACTAATACAAAATTATACTTGGATCCGGATATTTCCTCGCAATTCAGAAAGAACAAGTCTATCTTCGTTGTCAGCTATACATTATATAAGTTTGTTCTGTATCGAAGGAGAGATTTGCTGCCCGCGTTCACTCACCTGTAATGTTTGAGTCATTTATTCCAGAATTTCAATTCAATTGTAACAAAAGTCAACGCAAGGCGACCAATACTCACGATATCTCATTTGTCGATTGGTCCCCTCGAATTTTATAATCGTAAATAAAAAAATACGAGCGGCCAAGACAAAAATGTTCCACGGTTGTTTTTTGTTGAATCGCTTTATCTACATTATTATACCACGGCGCTCTTACCGCATCAATATTTGGTTCAACCGAACGCTTCCCTGCGTTCAATTGCCGTCCATTTTTTTAATCTTCAACAACGACCAAAAACCGGGTCCCAGAGAAACCGGAATCTGTGTGCCTAAAGAGGTAGTTATCTTACAGAACAATCGGAGTTTCTCCGGATAAGATGTTGTTGCTTAGAACTGATACCATCAATGTCATCTGCCATAGTTTCTGTTGTCCCGATACCAAATCAATTTTTCTAAATCACATTTTTAGGAAAGTCATTACGTCACGCCATTTAGTTCATCGAAGAGGTTTATTTACTTACCTACTTTACTTTTCGTATGGTTTGTCAGATTTTAAAGCTTAGATTCTAGCGCTGAGAGCCAGTTCACCGTCTCTGGTTTCGCCTCGTGGATGTCATAGAGGCTTTCACTATATTTCTTAAGCTGAATGTCTTGCACCACGTATTTCACCGACTGCTAATCTCACACTCACACTCACGATTATCCCCTTTTCCCCACCTCCAGAGTAAGTAATTGCAACAGGCCAAAAGTAGGTACCTACTTGGGTTATAGGGTTTGTTTATTTAGAGTTTTTGCTGAGCCCATCTCTCTTTCAGGTTTATTTACGTTTTTATTTGTTCATCTAAACATGGATTCACCTTCAATTTCATAAACGAAACCAAACTTACAACCACTGATAAAATTCATGTACTTTTTCTTCCTTTCCAAAAGTCTTGTCCATCATTGAAAGCCATTGTTGACTCCTCGACAAAATTTTTCGACGCTTCTGTCTTCTGTCTTTCTTATGACCGAAGCTACTGATCTTTAGAATACAACTTCAATTTTCGAACAAATGGAATTGTGTAATATTAATTGTTTCATTCGTTTAGCAAAATGGGTAGATAACAAATATTTAATCAATGTTCACAATACATCAAAAAGAATAAAATGAACGAAAAAATCCATTATCTAAATGACACCATCAATGTCGATTCAGTTTATTTGTTTTGTTTTTTTAATATCAAAACTTACAACTGTTTTCCAAAAATCTACCATATCTTTTGATGTGCTAGTTTCAATAGATCTTTTATAATCTCATGGTCATGGTTCACAAATCTCGCCTTTTTATGTTGCTTTTTTCAATTATTTGCCAAATGGTACAATAACAATGGTTGGCTTTCCGAGAAATGTCTTTTTAACAAAACCACCAAATCGAAATGAACATTTTATAATTTCTTTGTGAGTTAATATAGAAAAGTAGGCAGCGATATATCCGAATGACTCGGTTCCAATACAATGAATAATTCTTTTCTTGGAAAGGTCATTATATTTTAAGCATGCAAACATTCGTGATAGTATTTTGCTAATATAATAATAATAAACTTATTATGAAATGGTTATGTAATAATATCGTAATGGACTTATAGAAATCCAATTATGGAATCGTTATATTTAAATAGTATTTTGGTATATAAGTACCTACTTACCTGAATTTGCATGTTTTATAAAAAGTTTTGAACTCCTTGGACTCAATTCCGATTTCTGAGTTATTTTAAAACGAGCGTTTTGGATCGAAAGATTAAAATTTATTATTTGACTTTATTTAATTTTGAGAGTGCTGAACTCTCACCTTTGAAAAAAAATATGCACTTTTTTGGAAATTGCTCATCTAAGATCCGTTGAGTAAAATACAAAGCATTAAATTCGTCGACGGAATCAGTTCCTATCATTCTCGTGTATAACTGAAATCTAAACACCAAGAAGACACTATTTGGTGGGTAAGAATAAAAAATAACCATAATTGGAAAAAATAAGCACAGAGTAACAAGAAATCGAGAGGCATGGCAGTCGAGAAGGGAGGTCTTCTGATAGGTAGCTGATGACGACGAATTAAAAAAATAACTGTTTCATATCGCATAAGTTGCGCTTCTTTCAGAATAATTAATCTATGATGGTAGAAGTTTCCTGTTTGTTGTAGCGTGTAAGAAATTTCATGCCTTGAATATTGATTCTAAAATGTATTCTGAAACGTCACATTATCAGGTCGTAATAAGTTAGTAGCATCAAGAATTGTTTGTTTGATTACCTACATTAATTAGTACCGATTCCCCGTCTAGGTCTGCAAAAGTTCGTACCATTATTTGTAGGTATATTCTCGCTTATACCTATGCATGTAGTTAAATTAATGCATGTCTAAATTTTGTTTAGTATGATGTGTATTTTTTTTATCCAACAACACCATGTGCGGTTTTCGTATCATAATATTTCTATATTGAAATAAGTCTAATGTATTCATTCAAATTACATTTAAATTATAACATTTTAGTGTGACGAATCGGCCCGCGCTGCCGGCTAATAAAAGCTGTTATTTTTTCCACCGCCTAATACATATATTGTATCAGCTAACGGTGACTTCTCTAAAAGTAATACATGTATAGGAAATAAATAAATATTTAAACGTTTTGTATCGCTTTTTATTGATGTAAACCGATACGTCCATTTGATGGAAATAAATCTGCGATTCGTTTTGAGATATATAGAATTTCATTTCAGCGCACGTCTTTGTGTGGTCAGAGTAATAAATGTATTTTTTTTTTATACAAACGGTATAATTTGATATGAAATTTTATTGGTTTACTAGTATTAAACGATTGTTAACCTTCAATTCGATTTTGCAATTTTTGTGGATAACGTGCACTTTCCGCATAAGTATGAAAAGTTCCGCACGCTTATATGCGCGACTTTTTTATTTGAATATTTTTAGCAAAGGGCCTAAAAACCCATAAATCTAAAATCGTTGAAATCAAAAGTTTATATATTATACTCTGTATTATTCTTTGCCTTTACTGGGTTAAACCGATGGTTAAACGCCTAGGTATTTCATTAGTTATACAAGACAAAATTGATTTTTTTTAAACATTTTGTACACATTACATTAAAAGTGCACAATGGCGGGCTTATTGCCATATGGCAATATCTTCCAACCAAGCATATGTGAGTAAAATATATAAATAAACACTTAAGGGGGGGACTGCTGCCAACGTACCTATTTTTTCAATTTGAATTTGCGTCATTCCTATAAAACGAATCATTTTGAAAAAAATAACCTAGTTATTATGGATATTAATAAATAAAAATAAACCTTAATTTTTTAATTATGTTCTGTATATATTCTTGTAGGAAAATAATAAGCATACCCCAATTTTTGACATTTATCTTAGATTTCTAAAAAACTATTAGGTATAGAGCATTATATTTTTTTATAAAATAAAGAAGATCAAAATATCTGGAAAAATACGATGTAACGTTGCAATTATGCATCAGGTTAAGTTAATAAACCAAAAAAACTTATATTTCGCAGTGGCGCTGAATGGAACATAAATGTTTTTTAGGTTTATTTTCTAAACCTGAAGATTAATGCAACGTCATATCGTATTTTTCTAGATATTTTTGTCTTCTTTAATTTAAAAAAAAATATGTTGAACTACGCCTTATATTTTATTAAAAATATAAAATAAACGTTGAAAATCGGGGTATGCCATTATTTTTCTACAAGAATTTATACAGAACATTATCAAAAAGTAAACATACATTTTTCTTTATGAATACCCAAACTATCTAAATTATTTTTTTCAAAACGATTTGATAAGAAATAATGATGGTATATCAAATTGAAAAATAGGTACGTTGGCAGCAGTCCCCCCCTTAAAACAAAAACTATAAAAAAACGGAGGGGTGAGGAGAGGAGAAGACAAAGATATGATAAGGAGAAAAATGTAAGTGTTATGTGTAATGAAATGATTCCTCAGATATCTTTTGAAAGCGTTAAGTGTTAATAAAACTCGAAGTTGCGATGGAATTTACATTGACTAGTCTTACTCATACTAATAAAAAAAATATCAGGCCATAATGCGAGTGCAGGAGGTATATTGATTTAACCGATTCTTAGCACTAAATTATTAATTACCTACTGCATAGTGACCGGTCGACTGCCATTACCTCGGTCGGTAATTAGGATATTTTATCGGGTCTATTCAAGTTGCCGACAGTCTGCTACGTTTTAATCAATCTAATTACCTTTTGAGTTTCCGTGGATTAAAATGATAACGTGTTAATCAAAGTCGGTCTTGATTCATTCAACGTGCTGTTTCGGTTTATGTTATCCTAATAAATCTTTTAACATTCTCTCTTATTGTGCACATCAAATCATTGATAATCCGAGAATATGAAGTATTTAAAAAAATGGATGATGAATAATTAAGCGTTTTAATCATTTCGTAGAATTAATTTAAAAGGTTCTGTTTGTATTCGAATTATTTTTTAACGTTCTCGATCGATCGTTGTGTTGGTAAAAAAGGACATCGATGAAGTACTCATATCAATTAAGAATTTTTTTATAAATTGTTATCTAATAATTTGTCTAAATAATTGTACCTAATTATATATTTTAAAAATAAAATAGCCGCTAATTTATTCATATTATTTTTATTTGAAAATTTTATTCACCCTTCGTAATTTTTCCCTCCTTCAAAGTATGTTTTATTAGTATTATTTGTTCGGGACAACCGACACCTTAAAGTCCTATCCGGGTCGAGAATTAATGACGAACAAGTTTTTGAGGAAAATTTTAGTTTGGTGGGATTCTTTTTATTTCATATACACGGGTACATTTTTTTCCCGCAGATGCGTTGTAATTCGGATGAGGGGTAGGGACGTAACTGCCCATTTGGGGGTGATAAGTATAATCCTCTTCTGTGGGCGGCCATCTTTGTTCTTTTCTTCGATATAATTGGACGGAGGAGGTCGCTACTGGCGGAGCAATTTCAACGGCTAGAGTTTTTAAAACAAACTATGAGAGGTGTAATTACATCTACCCTTAATTACTTTTTCTAAGAAAACCACTCCGACATAATGTTTGAAAGCGTTTTCTCGCAACTGTTCACATATTTTCATTGTTTTGATGACCGTCTCGTTTTTGTAATTGAATCCATTGCAAATGTATGAAAAAGTTTATTTTTTTAAAGTTATTTTTAAAACATAAATGCAACCTTTATGCCTCTTTCTCCTGTGAAATATATAATAATATGTATACTGCTACCACTAGAACAGACATACCTATTTGGGCACCTGTCATCTCTGTTTAATGACGTATATGTAAAAGGTGTTATTACTAGAATAAAAAATAAATATTTAAATAATCCGAAATTGATAACGTTGGTCAAACTATAGAAATTTTTCATAATGGAGTTACCTATTTTGTAATTTGTCAATACTGACGGTGTCAAATTGTTTGATTAAAAAATATCAATTTTGTTTGATTAAGATCAATTTTGTTTGATTAAAATCAATTTTTTTTATTAAATTCATTTTTTTTTATTAAATAATACCTAGTATAATTGAGTTATGTTTTAGCTGTGATTTATCACACATTTATGTAAAAAGTGGAATAAATTACCCTACTTATCATCATTGGGTGATTTATTAGCTTTTTGTTACCAATATATGTAAATATATTATCGTTTGTTTTTATTAATATAAACTCATAATTGTGTTGAACAGGTGCCCAAATGCAAAAAAGATGATATAGATAAAATTGAAAATAATATTTAAATTAGTTGTCATCCGTCCCGAGGTTAGAAGCAATTACTTTGAAACCGATCGCATTAAATAGCTCATTCGTGTTTTAAACACAGTGAATTGGCTCAGTTGGTTGGGTATCTAACTGCTGATCCTAAGGTAACGGGTTCTATTCCCGGTGGAGACACAGTTTTTAATTGTGTTTTCAGTCTGCATCTGTGAGACGGTTAATATCATAAGTCTTCAGAATGTGATAACTTGTTATTGGATGCGTGTTAAATATGTGACATAGTACCTGTTAGTTGCCCGAGAAGCAATATTAAGTACAATAAAATAAAATAAACAAAAAATATTTAAAAAAGGGTTGAAGGAAAGGTGGTGGAAGAGGGACTGGAAGTTTGAGGAAAGGATGAAATGGGGAAATGGTTCTATTGACATCAATAATGCAGTTGTTAAACAAAGTGGTAAAATAATTTTGAAAATAAATAAGAGTGAATTAATATTAAGAAAATAATCAGATTGTACATTTAAAAATATTAAATTGTAACATTTTTCCCCAAAACTGTTTGAATCGCAGATACACATTTTGTGTGCATTTAAAAATATTATATTGTAACATTTTCCCCCAAAACTGTTTGAATCGCAGATACACATTTTGTGTGCATTTAAAAATATCATATTGTAACATTTTTCCCCAAAACTGTTTGAATCGCAGATACACATTTTGTGTGCATTTAAAAATATTATATTGTAACATTTTTCCCCAAAACTGTTTGAATCGCAGATACACATTTTGTGTGCATTTAAAAATATTATATTGTAACATTTTTCCCCAAAACTGTTTGAATCGCAGATACACATTTTGGTCTTACTAACTATTTGCAATTTTTGTTTAATCTAATGCTTACCCAGTTCTTTGTATGGCCAATACTGACTAAGCATTGGATTAAACTCATATTGTAAAAAGTAAGTAAGGCCCATTATAGTGCCTTCACAATTATTCTCTAAATCGTCACCATAATATTTTGGAACCATTTTTACAAGATCTTGTTATATTCTATATTTTCATGTGCTTCTGTCACACTTGATATTTTAATCCAATATCTTGTCTTTTATTTTCAGGTAAATGAAATTTGGACTTGGGATAACGTGTTAATTGATGGATGTTTTCGATGTTGGTTCGTATTCAGAAACTTTTATAACATAATCAGCTAACTTTTCTTCACATGTCTACATACTTTGTTCTTAACTTAATGAGTATTTCCATTAAAAGTTACACTACATACCCTCGTCTATATAATAATCTAATATATCAAGTTAGATTTCGTGTATAATATAAATTGTTCAATTTATTATGTTCATCATACTAAAACTGGATATTTTTATTTGCAGTAATATAGTTATTCATCAAGTTGATGTTTATTGATATGGGTACTAACGATAAATAGACATTTATATTCTAATATAATATAGAATATTAAATGTATGCAAAACGAGTCATATAAACAGTAAGAGAATATAAAAATCCAATCATATGGCCCTACCAACATATGACAAACTTCTTGAGTCTTTTCGCTTTGGAAGGGGGTTGTTTGCACATATATACCAACCGAGCAAAATGACACAAATTTGCGATCTGCGCACCAATGTGACTAGCTCAAGTAGTTTTACGATAACTATACTTATTATATATTGATTTAAATCGTTATTTTCGCCATTATTTCCAAAACAAAATTTATTAAACATTATTTTCTGTGGCAAAAGTAATTCATTCATACGACAAATAATTTGAAAAATCTACAGTGAGCACAGTAAGCATACTAAGTTCCTTGTATTACAAAGAAAAATGGTTGTAAAAATTATCTTTTGGACGATGTGTTGATATTCTAAAAGACAAAATGTTTTTTTTTACACTGTAGGTAAGTTTATAAATTACTAACGAGAGCGAGCTAATTTATAGATTGAGTGATAATGAGTTTTCTAAACTCCTTAATCTACTTTTGACTATCATTACCAAATGTCAAATATGTCATTTTGGTAGGACTTTACAGGCAAAGGCATTAGTTCGCTTATTTGGTCAGGAATACAAAATGTTTGGTAACATAAATAAAATTAGTAGAACTTGCATATTGACTAGTCTTTATCAATCAAAAAGACCTGTAGTTTGATACTTTATTTGTAATGGATTCATCAGCAAGCGCAATTATGGTACATCTTTGTACGCAATTGTAGGTATATTTTTTCCGGATATATAATATAATGCCTTTGTTGTGGTAAATATTTTAAAAATCAGTTATCTTTCTTTAAGTGTTTCATCATGGTCATCATCAGATTTAGTCTGAAGATTGCGTGCGGCCAATTATTTTGATGGCTCTTAAAATTCCCGTATAAATTCCAAGCACTATTTGATTCCACCAAATATATTTAAACAGCACCATAAATTAAGGCAAATAGCTTCAAAGGTAATTAATGAAGAGGCGCTTCGGATCGAAGTCGTGATGACAAACACTATGAAAAATATTTGGAAAATTTATATGACAGGCCAGGTTTTATTTCTCTTATTCGAATCGTCGCTGGTACACCCACGCTAGACTTTTTATTTTTGTTTAGTTAACTAAATGTATATATAATGGTTTAAAACATATTTTAATTAGGGCCAAAAGAAGTGTTAGTGGCGTCATTATCTCTATGTGAATGATAAAAAAATGAAGTTTTAATATGTTAATTGGTTTTCCAATGGGAGTAGAGTTTTTTTAACCCGTGAAACGCGACGAAGCGTTTTGATTCCATTACTCTAAAAGCAACATAATTTTTTTTTGTTGCATTATAAAGCGTGCATTCGCATCAAAAATGTTTTAATAATTACCAAGTTAGCAGAAATAATGTGCAATTTGTATGTATCATAATATAAATAGCAGGTAGGTTTTTTATTGTGGAGATTATATGTCGGTACCAGGAGGACATAACATAGGCGGAGATTCATTTAGGCTCCAGTTTTTGGTATCAATCGTATCACCACCAATGACTTGCTCCGTACAAAATTATCTTTGCGGTAATCGTTAGTTGAAGGTAGGTGGGTGACTTCATAAGGTATACATACGTTGTACGTTTATTTGTCAATATGAGCTTTTTGAAATATCTCCCTCGATTTTTACGCCCTAATACAAATAAAATTTTCTGCGATTTCTGTATGGGTTTATAAAACTTTTTGGTAAATGATTTTATTACAATCCAATAATATTTTATCCTTAACCGTGGTATTCAAATTGGTTTGATTAAATATTACAATTTTTGTAACTTAGGTATACGCTATCGAAAAGTGAAGTAATAAATTTATTTATGTTTGGTCCGGTCTTAATATATTTTGTATAATAAACGGACTTTTTTTAATTGACTTTTTTTAATTGATGTTTTTAATTGATTTATTGTCATAGTACCATTGTATTGTTTATTGACATCAACTCAGGTTGGTTGGAAGAAATTGCCGTTTGGCAAATAACCCATCAGTGTATAAATTACGTGTACATGAAAAAGAAAACAATTACACTTTGCAATATGTGAAAATAAAACATGGTATCTCTTGATTAATAATTAAGTACTTAAATGTTTTTTATCGTAGATCTGGGGGGGCAAGTCTGGTCCAACCGGCGAAATTAAAACCCTCGTGATTACTCATATCATGGATATAATTATCATATGGAGTTCTATGACATATTAAGTTATAGAACTCCATATAATAATGATTTATTTATTTATACAATATACGGCATAAGCCATTTACTTGTTACAATACTTATAATAAATAATGTACAAATAGAGATGAAAATACTGAAACAAACAAAAATATAGATTAAGATAAAAACGTTGATTCACATAAAAATATACAAAAAAGAATTAGAGAATAATAATTAGACACCTTACAAACAGTAGAAAATAAAATTAACGATAATAATGCTGCAAATATTATATCCATGATATGGGTAATCGTGAGGGTTTTGATTTCGCAGGTTGGACCAGACTTGCCCCCCTGGTCAAATGACTTTTCAACCTTAATTTTATGTTATTACATTTCGACCTCTAAGCGATCACTAGTAGATACATTTTATAATTGCAACTATTAACCTTCTTCTTCTTTCTCAGCCATCTCTCCACTGCTGGATGTAGGCCTCTTCTAAAAGCTTCCACTCGTCTTTTTTGGGCTTTTTGAACCCATCTGCTTCCAGTGACAGGGACAATATCATCGGCCCACCTTTTCTGGGGCCGGCCTATTCCCCTTTTCATATTCCATGGTCTCCAATTTAGAATTCTGGGTGCCCATCTGTCCGTACCCTGTCTGGCAACATGACCTGCCCATTGCCATTTAAGTTTTGCAACTCGATCCATGACATCAACAACTTTTGTCTGGCGTCTGATTTCTTCGTTTCTAATTTTTTTTTTGACTTACGCCTATCATTTGTCTTTCCATGGATCTCTGAGTGCATTTTAGCTTATGTATGATCCTCGCAGTTAGCGTGATAGTTTCCAGACCATACGTAAGCACAGGCAGGATACATGTTTCAAACACTTTTCTTTTCAGACATGTGGGAATATCTCTATTTTTAGGACATGTTTAAGTTTCCCAAAGGCTGCCCAACCTAGTCCGATCCTTCTGGGTATTTCTGCTGTCTGGTTATCCTTTCCTAATTTTATCTTATGTCCAAGGTATCCGTATTCTACAACAGCCTCAATTATTTTATTATCAATTGTGATAGTGCTGTTAGATGGACTCATGATTTTCGTTTTGTTTATATTGATTTCCAGGCCGACTATTAACTATTAACCTTACATAGACTTAATATAATATAATAATTCTCTCTAAGTATTTCAAGTTTCACATAAATTATCACATTCGAAATATAATGGTCTATGGCCAATTGAGCAAGCATTTGAAGGTACCTATACTAAGACCATCCGGACGCTTTACAATATCTCTGTAAATGCACAAAGTTATTACTTCATAATATTAAGTATCTCCTTGTTCTTTCGCTAGGACATGGCTGGCACAGTACGTCTCCTTCGCTTGGACGACAGAACAATGGGAAAAATAAACTCTTGATATTTATAAAGTTTTGCCAGCTTTCTTAACGAAGACATCCACGCCATTTATATTCTACGGAGTGCCGTTGTATTTTATGACATTTGTAGCGCCCGACAGTAGCTGAATTCTGCTAGAAATTGTATTAATTAACCGAACGCGTGGGCCCCGTAGCGACCTGTTCCGTTCCTGTTTCATCCCACAGGGCAGGCCGACGGTATTTTAATTTATTTAATCGAAATTAATTATGTACTTTTATGTGTATATTAATATTTAATTATTTATTCAAGGGACAAACACAGTCTTATAAATCATACACTATGAAATAAACAAAAAACAGACCAATCTCGTTTGTCCACAGATGATGATCACTAAGCAATCACATTACAACAATAAATGAATAAAAATATAATTAACATTTATTGTATGTTTGCCTGTGACGGGAAGGAAAAAAAATGTGAGAAGGAATAAATTTGTATACATACATACCATCACGCCATGTCCCATACGGGGTAAGCAGAGAGAACCGAGCGCCATACTTCTCTATTTTTGCACACATTTCTGGCTTCCTTTACATCCGTGCATCGTTTCATACATGCTCGTCGATTTTTCAAACTTTTTATGTTCCCGCTATTCACCCCATCTCTTACACCCATGTATATTTTTTTGGTCAGTCGTTCATTGTTCATTCTTTCAATATGTCCAAACCACCTCTAGGCATTCACTTTCATTTTACATATAATATCCTTCTTTGTCTTGAATTCTCTCCTTATGTCCTATAAATAAATTTGTAACTACTATGATATAAAATAAAAACAAAAATTAAAATAGGTACACAAATTAAAAATATTAATAATACACATTTGACCAAGAAATTATTATTTGAACACATTTTTGCGTTCTGTTTTTGTTTAGATTTTTATATCAAATAAGAAATTCTCCTAAAATAATTATATTATATATCCTTTTTTGAACCTTTTTATCAAATTACTAGAAATAAATCTTTTATATGCTTAAATAGTGAACAAAATCGAAGTGAGTGACGGATTTTTTTTTCTTTTCAAGTCGTGTTTGTTCTTAAAATGCAAAGAAATCAACAAATTCGGGGTTTCCAATATTTTGAATCACATATCATTCATTTTTAACGCACGTGACAGTTACCTTTACAAACGCGAATCTTCATAATGCATTAGGTGGTTTTAATATATCATGTTTTCGGTCACTAGGTTTAGTGTATGTCGTCTTGATGAAAACAAAATTAATGATATGTTTTAATTTTAAAAATTATTCACCGCGCAAAAATATTTGTTCAGTTTTACCTCTCAAAGTTTTTACTCTCCGTTATTCTTCGGTGTTTGCTCCTACGAGTTATTTTATTTTATTATTATATTTTTTCGGTATATATTTTAATATAAAAGAGCCGGTAGGGATACGTAATTATATCATTAGGCGGTTATCTATCGTTCTTTATATCAGGTTACCGTGAGATGAAATTATATATTGAGCCAAACGTGTCTCACATTACCCACTAAATTTGATATTAAACATGATAATATAGCGTATGAATATTATGTGAGCATACTGGTTAATAGGAAGTAAATAGATAATGAACGAATCGATTTTTTTCTAGGTCATCATCAACTATATACATATTAAACTATTCATGTCTAAAAAAATACATAAAAAATCTCTGTGATAATGATTACCGGCATGAACTTATAATAAAACGACAACACTTGGAAAAAAGTTTTGACACAAAAACCAAAATTCTATTTAAGAGGGTGACTGCTGCCAACGTACCTATTTTTTCAATTTGATATACCATCATTATTACTGAACGAATCATTTTGAAAAAAATAACCTAGTTAGTTTGGATATTAATATATATATAATGTACATGGAATTATGTATATGGAATTATGGTACTATAGAATGTACATGGCGATTACGTAGCGAAAAAACACTTAAATTTTAAACGTAAATATCAGAAGCATTCAAAAAAATTTTGATCAGCTGGTACTTTTTCTAAGTGGTGCTTGTTTAGATCCAGATGTACTCATACTTACCGAATGTTGGTTGGTAGATAATAATGTTGTTCCTAGTCTTAAAGGGTACCGCACATTCCAAACAACACAGCACGTTAATAGATCCGATGGTGTTGTGGTCTATGCTAAAGAGTCTTTAAACCCAATATGTACAACTGTAAACCTAAATGATGCGAATGCCCTCAATATTACATGTGATAATAAACTGACGATTCTTGCAGTTTATCGTTCACCATCTTATAAAAATATTACGCAATTTTTAGTATCACTAAATCAAATACTAACTCACTTACCGAAATGTAAATATGATGTAATTGCAGGAGATTTTAATATAAATATACTAGAGAGAAACAGTCATGTTGAGGAATATACTTGTCTCCTTTATGAGCATGGCTTCATCTCAACTATAAATAAGCCTACTAGAGAAACAACCACAACATCAACATGCATTGATTCATATATTTGTAAGAACGAAAGCCCAAATCAAGGCAGCAATAATACAGAGCTCTTTCACAGATCATTATGCGACTATAGTACAGATTGATGATAAAATGGTATGTCAAAAAATAAATCAATTAAAAGCACAAATTATGATATATTATTAGAATCTCTAAAACAAGAAAATTGGGCAAATACACTAAATAAAACTGACCCTGAACTAGCATTACAGTGTTTTGTATCAACGTTACAAGATCATATCAACGCAAGTACCACGTTGAAATTAATAACACATTCCAAAAAAAAATTAAACCATGGATATCGAATGCTCTTGTACAAAGTATTCACAAGAGAGATAGGCTACACAAACAGGTATTGAAATTTCCCCTTAATATAAGCCTTTTAAATTACTATAAGAAATATCGGAATACGTGTCACAAGGCAATAAAACTGGCAAAGGCACTCTACTATAAAAACAAAATGGAACAAGACAATTATAATAGTAAAACCGTCTGGAAGATAATGAAAGAAAATCTAAACCATAATCAGAAGGAAACATGCATTAAGACATTGAAAATTGGTAACGACATAATTGAGGATCAAAATTCAATTGCAAACAACCTCAATAAATATTTTGCAAATGTCGGAAAAAAATTAACAGAAACTATCTTAAACAATATAAATAAAACAGAATCTGAGTTAGTTATCCAACAAGAAACATCTTCTCCCAGTAACAACTCATTTAATATTAGATCAGTGACTAAAAATGATATTTTAAGTATCTTAAAATCACTTCGAACAGAATGTGCGCAAGGACCCGATGGTATATCTACAAAAATACTTAAAATTGCAAAAGATAACATACTTACTCCACTAACGCACGTTATAAACCTAAGTATTGCTGTGGGCACATTTCCTGAGCATCTAAAAAAGGCGTATATTGTTCCAATATTTAAGGATGGTAATCCTATAGATCCACGAAATTATCGACCTATAGCACTTTTAAATACATTGTCGAAAATATATGAAAAAGCTATCAACATACAACTAATACATTTCTTAAATCACAACAAATTACTTACTGCGCAACAATTTGGATTTCGGCCTGGTTTGGGAGTCAACGATGCTATTTTAAACGTTACAGAATTTATAACAAAGTCACTGGATGCAAAAAATAAATGTATTGGTATATATCTAGATCTTGCCAAAGCATTCGATTCTGTCTCACATAAAATATTAATTCAAAAAATTAGGAAAATAACCAGTAATGAGTTGACTATAAAATGGTTCCAGTCATATTTAAGAAACAGAATGCAGGCGGTCAGATTGGGTGGCGTAATTAGTTCATTCTCTCCAATTGAATATGGGGTACCTCAAGGAAGTGTATTGGGACCAACGCTGTTTCTCCTTTTTATAAATGATATGAATAAATTGGATATTGGTGGTTCCATAATTTCTTTTGCTGATGATACGGTGTTATTGTTTAGTTCTCACAATTGGGCTCAAACGCATTCTATTGCTGAGCAGGGAATGATCATCGTAAAAAAATGGCTAGATAATAATTTACTGACATTAAATATCGGAAAAACCAAATATATGACATTTAGCATAGATAATCGACAACAACCTGAGGAGTCCTCTTCATCTATTACTATCCACAATAACTGTGATTTGCCTCTAAGCTGCTCCTGCCCCAAACTACTTAGAGTTAGTAGTTATAAATATCTTGGCATAACAATTGACAGAAATCTTCGATGGACAACACATGTGGAGATAGCTGCGAAAAAAATTCGCCAACTGATATATGTTTTTAGAAATATAAGAGAAATTTTCGACCTAAATACGTTAAAAGTGTTGTATTATGCTCTTGGACAAACGTCAGTCTCTTATGGGATTATAGGTTGGGGTGGTTTAGCTAAGACCAACCTATTTCCCATCTCAACCGCGCAAAAATCACTACTCCGGGTCATTTGTCGAAAACCTTTCAGATATCCATCAAATCAGCTTTTTTCGGAATTCAAGGTCCTTGATGTTAGACAACTCTATATTAGAACAATAGTCATCCAACTACATAAAAACCCAGCAATATATAAACCACAATACACCCTTACTTTTAATACAAGAAATAGACATTTGCTGCAACCGACTCATACACAGACTACTTTTGCCCAGAGACACTACACATTTTTAGCACCCAGAATATATAATATGGTTATGTCTGATATCTTGGACTTAGTACAGCCGAGTGGGCATAATTTTGGAAAGCTGGTTACTGATTGGTTGATTCGGAGAGGCAGGGAAGATTCAGAGAGAGACTTGACGTTTGTCCTAAGATAATTTTAATATAATTTACAATCAAAATCTTTTTCATACACCCTTTTACACATATCCACACACGCAAACACATCCTCACATTAACAAAAACACAATGACACCTTATAATTTTTTTCATGTACCTACAATTGTATTTTATATGTACTTTTTTATATTTTTTTATGACTTAAAATTTGTACTTTTGTACTTTATTATTTGTATTTTTTATATTTTTTGTGCCTTAGATGTTAAGAATTCACGTAGCTGAAATTTATGCTTACTTATTGCCTAGTATTACCTCAGAACAGGCTTTGCCTAGTGAGGTAATAAATTCCATTTATATATTTCATGAACAATGTTTTATATTTTACTTTATATTGTATTATGGAAATTAATAAATAAATAAAAAAAAAAAAAAATAATAAAGAGAAATATACCTTAACTTTTTGATTATGTTCTGTAAATATTCTTGTAGGAAAATAATAAGCGTACCCCGATTTTAGACATTTATCTTAAATATCTAAAAAAATATAAGGTATAGAGCAATTTTTTTTTATAAATTAAAGAAGAACAAAATACCTGGAAAAATATGATATGACGTTGCATTAACGCATCAGGTTAAGTAAATAAACCAAAAAAACTTTTATTACGCAATGGCGCTGAATGGAAAATAAATGTTTTTTAGGTTTATTTACTAAACCTGAAGCATTAATGCAACGTCACATCATATTTTTCTAGATATTTTTGTCTTCTTTAATTAAAAAAAAATATATTACTCTACGCCTTATAGTTTATTAAAAATATATGATAAACGTTGAAAATCGGGGTATGCCATTATTTTTCTACAAGAATTTATACAGAAGATTATCAAAAAGTTAAGTATATTTTTGTTTATTAATATCCAAACTATCTAAATTATTTTTTTCAAAACGATTGATAATAAATAATGATGGTATATCAAATTGAAAAATAGGTACGTTGGCAGCAGTCCCCCCCTTAAATGAATTTTTAAACTTCTATGAACAAAAAAATGAATCTCTATCGTTCCAGGTTTTCATAGATGAAATCATATTATGGAACACAGTTGTCTTTACAATGTAAATGATATCACTATGATGTCTATGATTCGATACTTTGTACCTACATAATATCAGTTGAGAAACTAATATATAAATATGTTTTAATATGTGGTAAGTATCTCACTAATTTATTATATTATGCCGACCGCCGTGGGACGATTGGTAAGCCGTTTGGCTTCTGTGCGGGCGTCCTGGGTTCGATCCCCAAAGCAAATATTGCTTATCTGGGCTGGATGCAATGGTTACTCGGAATAAATTGCCATACAAAAACATACATAGCAAAAAAACATGAAATAAACAAAAACAAAAAACAGACCAACTACTTATGTATGTCTACAAATAATATAATTCTTTATTTATTTATTTAATCAAAATATTCAAGGAATCACGTTTTTATAATTGAATTTCTTTATTTTTATTCAAAGTACGTATACCTACAATAAATAATATGGCCTGATAAAAATTCATCCATTATTGTCTGTCAATCAAATCAACCTATTAAGAAAAAATCTACTCTTAGTCTAAAATATTAGTTATAAATTAAAATTGAGTGTAAACTAAGTGACGAAATATTTTGCAAGCATTGGTCACAAACCATTAGTTTTCAGTCCGTACAGTTTAAAAAAAACAGGTACCGACGAGGTGGTATAAAATATTAATATCTTAGACGTTTTCGATACAGTGCAATATGTTTCGTTTAGAAATATAAGCATGTCCGTTCATATTTTTAATATTTCAAAACACGAGTCATTAGTACGTACAAGTTTACAGCTAAGATTGTATATAAATCATGCCATATTGATATATGGCAACATCATTGGCAATGTCTACGTAACGTGCCAATAAATAAGATTTTAATTGCTACGAATTAATTGTTTAGTCCTTTTGTTTGGATAAACGAAGCTCACCTACGGCATTGTAGTATTCTATTAATCACCACAGCCTTTTAGATCCAACCATAGATCATAGATCACGAACGGTGTCGAAGTATCACCCACGCTTCGGATCCATTGATCTTGCATTATCGAACCTTAATATCATTTTAGACTTTATTATCGATAGAGTATTTTATCGATCTTAAAGATACGATTTTTTTTCATATAAAAATAATATAATTGGCACAGGTGTGCCTTTTATATTAAAGCTTAATAATTTTACTATACGTCATTTTTCATAAATTCATTTTTTGTTTCTTTAGTCTTGAATAATCTTGGCACTTGTATACGGTAATGCCGCTCCAAAAAAGTGTAGTTAACATTCAATTATTACTGTCGATTGTAAGTATGTAATCATATTTTTATATTTCAACTTTTTCCTTCCTTCAATGTGGCCTATTACCATCTTCTATCTAGTGTCTTTGTTATACCATCCCGAAACCATGGCTCCTCTGCTATGCCAACATCGCTTCGGTCATCTTTCTTACCTGCATAACTTGTTGATGCAATAGATGCTTTGACTTGGCCAATTTATGTTTTCAATAATTTCCAGAATGATACTTTAGGATTCAGGCTCCTCTTCAATGAGAGAAGTGGTTATTGATATGAGCACTTTGCTAAGTGAATTAAACCAATCTCTCTTTCTTAGCAATCATCCCACATGGTGGTGGGGTCAGCTCTCCTTACTGCGCTATTCCACATCGCTCTATCCTGAGCATTGTCCTCAGAGACATAACATCCCCTCATATCCTCTGCCACCAATCTCTTCCATCGTCTTTTAGGACGCCCTTTTGTTTTTTTTTGGCCGGGATCTCGTTTCTGGTTACAAACGTTTTCTGGCGGCTACTTTCCATCAGCTTATCCGAGACATCGCTTACGCCCAATCCTAATTATTGTTTCTCATTCAATACAACGCAAATAAAATGAGAGTAATGTTTCACTAATGAATTGAATGTTTTCTCCAATTGCCAGGAATGCTTCAAGACATTTGCTACTAAATTCATTTAGCAATTCTCCGTATATCTAATATTCCCTCCTTTCCAAATACCTCTCTCTTTCTCCTGGATCCAACCAGATCTCGGCGGTTAGCTGGGTATTTGTTTGGTCTCAACAGTTTAGTTGGAATTCAATTAGAAGTTGGTTGGTTCTTCTACATGTGTGTGCTTGGATGTGGGTATGTGTGTCCACATTAGTTTATCAAACAGGTAAATAGGTACCTCCACATTAAATATCTTCTATTTATCCCCAAGGATACTAACCGCCGAGTGTTCGTTCGTACGTTCGCGCGTCTGCTCAATTTGTTCCAACCGAGTATGGTGAAATTACTGGTTTACTAATGAAGGGAGGGAAACCGTTTTGTAAGTTAATATTATCAATTTAATTATTTTTAGGACTTCTTGTGTAATTAGGTTGGTGCGTACAAATACACCGAAGAGGGTGTTTCTAATAAATAAAATTACCCTTCAAAATATTTTCCTTTATCTATTGAGATATCTATGTACACATTATTCATGGTTTCGCTTACGTTTAATACGACATTCACGATAATGCAAAAACGAGTTTTGTTACATGTGTAGGTACAAGTTTTAAATTGAATTCCGTACATATTTTAAACATTAAATTTAATTAATCACTTTATTCTGGTTGTTTGGGCTCTTATTGGTTTAAAAATTCAAATGACACCATGTTTTAGTACTTTTTTAGCCAATAGAAACTGTGGTGTGTTAATGTTACAAACTCTTACGGTATCGAGCAAAATTAACACTATTTTTATATTTTTTTAATTTACATAATTGTCTGTCTGTACTGGAATTTTGCAATTGATTTTAAACTAACTTCCCAACCAGTTAGAGCTCTGAATCATTATCTACTCATTGCATCAAACAAGGGGTATTTTTTTTAAATTTATTTTTGACAGTAGGTAATATTTCAAAGTAACTTTGGAAAAAATGTCTTTATTTTTTTTATTTACTTGTTCAATTATCAATATTTTTTTGTTCTGACTTCGTCAGATGCTACAAATTTTATTTGTTATTATTGTTTATGAATGTTTGCTTCGCTTTATTGGTCAGTCTGTGTTCTGGTAGTATCAGTTGTTGACTTTGTTTATGTAGCATAGAAGACTTCCCAATCGATGGCTTGACTGTTGGGAGTTCACAAGTCAGAAGAATACCAATTCAAGGAGAGAAAACAGATTTCGAGATCTACACAAAGGAGGAAGAAGAAGAAATATGATACATTAAAAATAATATGTTTAATAGTAGGTATTGAAAAATGTTAAAATGTTTGTCTTGTTTTGTAACAAGAATATCCGCTTTTACTTTTGTATTCTAAGGTGGGTCTAATAATAAATATACAACTTGTATTTTCTGTACACCTGACCTTATCAGCAGTTATATTTTCCTTTTCGATCATAAATTATTTACCCTCGTATAATAACTCTTCATATCTGATATCCAAGAGTGCTCTAGTTTTGGGCGTGTCCGAGTATTTTTTCTACTGATAGGAAATATATATCTGGCCGTTTGGAGACGCAGCTATGTTCGTTATTATTGTTGTGGTTCTCGACATACAGGAAATTTCCATAGTCTATCATTTGTTAGGAATATTGAATGTCTATTGATTTATATCTTTTGATTTAATTGCCAATATTTCGCGTGTCTTAGGTCAATTGATTTACATTGGATTGTTGCTGAAACTATTTCCATTAAGTTAAACTATCCTACTTTTCAGTTAAATTATCTTATAATTTATATATCTATTGCCACAATAGCATTGTGATAATCTTGTGTAGTTTTTATAGTTTTTCCATTGACTTTTTTTTCTTGAATATATTCTGAATCAAATCAGCGTTTTTAATTATTAATTGGAACTACACCCACGTGTTCGCAATAACTATACTAAGTTGATTAAGAAAAATTGAAGTTTATCCTCAATGAAGTTTAGTGATCGGAAGATACTAACGATTCTTTAATTTTTAAAAGTTTTCAAGTCTTTATTATTCAAAATATGTCTTGTTTTCAGTTCTTTTAATACTTTAGACAATGAAACGCTTTATTCTTAAGTAGCTCCTTCACTTTCGGTTAATAATTATTCCTGCAATGGTTTGAATACATATACTAAACTCAACATGTGATAAACTTACGGAGTTGACAAAATACGTCAAAAACACTTCTATTTGTTTTAAACATTGGATATTCAAACTAATTTTGTTTCGTAGTACTTGAATTGATCTCATATTATTCAACGGTATTAAAATATGAATTATTATGTTATAATATGAGTGTAATCGAATTTTCTGGAATTAGTCTTCACTTATCAGTGTTACGTAGATCAGTTGTACATCATATTATCTTACCTGTGAGAGTTAAGAGAATTCAGCTTACTGCTGTAAAATTGTTTACTTTTATTCAGGTTTAATAATTTTTACTTGTGTTCTTTATAAAATATACATGTTCATGTATTTTGTTATAAAAATGATAAAGTTTTGTAGGAATTCTTAGTTTCGTAGATCTTTCATTTTGATTTTCTCTCGCGTGATCCGGTCGTATATTTGCCATTATGTGTTTTTGCTCGTAATTAGAATTATATCCGATTCCTTCTTGAGTCGTTTTGTCTCATATCTCATCACACGCTTATCTCAAATACTTTGAGACATTTGTGTTTGTACATACATCAGGAATTCCGCTTTGGTGTCCACGGGATGTCGCTTTGACTGTCTGGCATGTCACTTAAGACGACCGGCATTTAGCTTTATTTGTACCTACCCATGGCATTTCCATTTTAGCTGTGTTATTTTGTCCCGTGTGTGTGGCGTATGGGAACTCTTCACGTAGGCCGGCGTTAATTAACTCGACGAGACGATGATTATTCGCTTTATTTACCCACCTCGTTAATTCAAAAAGCACGAAGATCGTGTTGTTTTAATTATTTGAGATCGTTAATTTCGCGGGAAAGGAGTGTTATGTATTATGAAGTGCCGCCCACGGCACAGGAATCGTAAATCTTTTCTATTTTCAAATCCATATTTCACGGGGCCGGCCGATGGAAATGAAACTCGGAGAAATTTACCCGTAAAATAATGTCGTATTGTGCCGTTCCTGGCTTATATAAGACTTTTTTTACTATTTATTATAATTCGCCTTGTGTTTTCAAGGTCCGAATCAATGTTTTCTTCAGAAGATCCATCAATGTTTTCTTCAGCAGATCCATCAATGTTTTCTTCAGCATTAGATGAGATCCACTATCTGTTTTCATCAGCTTACTCTTGGTATTCGGATCATCAACAATCCTACATCTTTTTGGTGATTTTGACCAATAAGATGTTGCAGCAACGCAGAAGAGTTTTATGGACCAAAATCCATATGGCTGGTGTTCCCTACGTAGCCTTGTAAAAAACCAAGAATACTATAATAAATATTTCATATGACCGGTTTTTAAGAACTGCTTCTTCTTTAGGATTAATGACAACTGTTTCTATAACTCAACTAGAATGGAAGGTGGGTGAATGTTATTTGACCATTTGGTGTTTGCTAATTCGTCACTGTTGTATGTGAGTGTTGCTATGTGACTCATTTGATCCCATTCTTTCTGGCCCTTCGAATTTCGTTCCAAAATTCGCTGTTATGCAATGTCAGTTGTTATTTATTTTGCGGAAAAAAGTAGTCGTTTCGAAATTGGTCGTATAAAAAAGTTTGTTCGTGGTTCTAATAAATAAAATTGTTTAAAATGTGCCACAAAGTTTACTCCGAGAATATAAAATATAATATGTAAGACTTTTTTAATGGCAAGTATAAGTATTTCACATCGGTTACCTAGCTGTCCTGGACGGGATTTGAAAGTTTTACAACTTGAACAAAACTTCTTATAAACTTCGACCGCACCTCTCTGTGTTGGTAATTCTTGTTTATATATTGATGTTCCTGTTGAACTAGACAGTTTTTCATTAATGTTGTTATCTTTTTAACTTTCGCGACAATATTCGTTTGATAAATAAATTTACACTTAATTTGTTACAATTTTCACTTTGGAAACAGCTGGCCCAAGCTACTTGAATATTTGATTGTGGGTTGGAATTGGAAACTGTTCTTGTTAGTTTGAATTTAGAATCGGTGGTCGACTTGAATAATTACTGTTTTATTGGTTTTTGGAAATAGATAAACATCGTATTATCCTTGATATGTACAATTTATTGGGTTTTCAGGAATATTTGTTTGATCACTTTATTGTATCAAATGATACCAAATCTCCATTGTTCGTCGTATTTGTATCGCAAATTTGGCTTTAGTATTATAAATGTTTAATTAGTATTCTTTACGTTCGCAATATTTTTTGATTAACTAATATAGTAAATAATTATTTGTAATCAAATAAGAATCTGGTTGGATATTACAAAACCTATACATTTTTAATCATCCTGAAGTCATCGTGTTAATAGAGAGGAAATCCATTTTAAAAATATCAATTTTAATCAGAAAAATCATTATTGTTTTATAATTCCGAGTTGTCTTGGTGAAAATGTTCGCTCGCAATGAATCGAATCTGTGGAAATGAAATCGTTTAATTTTAAGTGTATATTTTTGTTTTTCGTTGATATTGTGATGGTTGTGGATCGCTCCAATTCTTAGATCATAGTTAGCCATATTTGTTTTATTATCTCTCAACAGTTGCCTTTCTCTTGTAGTGTTACTCTATCTCCATTTTGATTTCTTGCAATTTTAATTGATTCCATTATTGATTGAACGCCCGGTGGTGTAGTGGTGTATAATAGTGTGTGCAGGTCGCGTGACGAAGGCTCGTTCCTTTCAATAAACAATAAATAAGCACGGATCCCTTTATAATAATTTATCGCTGGGTATTTACAAAATTGATGTATCATTATTGAGTGGAAATACAACGTGGAAAATTGATTTTGAACTCTCCCACCAGCAAACATCTTAACTAAATGCCGAGTGTTTTAGATAATTGCTCGATCATCTTAATTGTTGCCTGGCCTCATAAATATATGCATACTTTTATTCCATCACGCCGTTTCAGCGTCTTATTTACCTACCTCATCTTCAGTAAGACATTTATACGAACGTGACAACTTTTTCTCGGCCATTTTCTTCATCTCACTCCACTATTTTTGGGTTTGTAAACCGTTCAATAATCATTCTTTCTATAGATGTGACCGTACCCTCGCAAGGCATCTATCTTCATTCAACAAAATCTGTGTCTACCTTTCATTCTTGTCTTATACACATCAATTTATCAAAATTTATTAAGAATCTATGGAATTCTGCAGTTTTTAGAAATGTGATCATGCTAAATTAATTGAAAACACTCAAGCTGCCAAAAAATCCTTTATTAGAGAGAGTGTTTGATAATTATCAATTTAGTGTAGTAAAAAGTATTGGATTCCTCAAAAAGAATACCAGATTCTTATTTGTCTGAATATTTTTTATCAGAATACTCTTATCAATTTTTTTTAACTCATAATTTTCTTTGAATAAATTACCTATGTAACTCTCTTTCAGAAATAGCTGAATTGATCTGCATTTTTTCCATTTCATACTCTTTCGATATATTCTTATTTGGTTATTTACGAAATGAATTATTATTACTTTTTTCATGAATTAATAATGTGTTTTATTCGACGACTAAATCCTGCATTCTCATTGGCTCACCCAATGTATGAACTTTGAATAGGTGGCGAAAGTTTTCAAATGGCAACACCAACTGCTTTAATTACCTCCATTAAACAACGAGATAATTAAAAACTGTTAATTTTGGTCGTACATGTGTACTAAGTAGTATAATCCTATTATCTTTTATGTGTAAATATATCTTCATATCTCCTTAGGTTGATTTAGTTATGAACTTTATATTTAAATGTACGTTATTAACTTAATTATATAGAATGTTCAGAAAATTATACATGTTGTGATAATATCAATATATTATTTCATATACTTAGTTATTTTAGATTAACTTTTTAATTTAGTCTAATTAACAACATCAACAATAGTACATACTGAATGTAATACACGTGTTGATTTATAATAATGTCTACGTGTACATAATAAATGATTAAAATCGTTTTCTTTTGTTTCCTCGATTGAGAATACTCGTGATAATAAGTAAATTAAAGGGTTTGAAATGTGACACACATTGAATTGAAAATGGTGATAGCACATAAAATCGAATCCCCTTGGGAGATCAAAACTGAGATGGGATTACAAAATAAAGAAGGATGCTCCAGCATGAAGTAGTAAATTGAATAACAGTTTTAAACAATTTGATTGAATCACTTCCTTTATTGCAAAACTATTTCTGAGATGTATATTTCTCACGCAATCCTTGGCTCTTTGGACTGGAAGCATTGGTCAGTTGGATGAAGAGGCAAGGAAGTATTTAATATTATTATTTCGTTTAATAAGTAATAGAAGGGTGAGAGAAAGTATTTAATATTATTACTTTGTTTAATAGGTTGATCCTTAGAGGCTTTTTTTACTTATGCAGTTGTTTACGCCTTGTCCATTATCTCTTGAACAATATACCGCAAAAGGAAGAAATATCGTGTTCACACAAATGCGAAACTAGCAAGAATGTATGTAATACCTTCTTATGTCCGATGTAGTAAATAACCTCCATTAAAGAAAATGATACAGATGAGAGAAACAAACGTCGACAGATATAGAACTTGCAGTACTTGCCTATCTACAATTTATGATTTATGTATGTAATATAAGTCTTATAAATAGTATCTATCGATACCTCATCTTTGTATAGATTTTGATCTCCTGATCTTTTATTCTACCTTAATACTTTGGACGAATTCTTTGTGAATTATAATAATTAATGATGTCATGACAAAACTTCAATCGATTAGCTTCAGGTGCCTACCTATACAAGCATGATGTAGGTATTGAGTTATGTACAATAATTGTTGATTGATTTCTTCTGTTTCATCAGCACAAAAATTCATTTTTTCTATTACTTCACCATTTTACTTGCTGCCACATATATTTTTTTTTTATCTATTTTAGCTGTGAGGCACCGGCTTAGAATAGTGCTTCCACTCTTTTCAATTTTTGTTTTCGAGAGCCCCGTAACAGCCGAGTAGTCGAAAATAAAAAAGGCAACAATAACATCTCACATTGTTCAGCGATGAGGTTCACCACCCATTCTGAATATAGTGCTTTTTTAGGTGAGACAATCTTGGTGTCTGGGTAAACATACATGTGTTGTACTTCTTTTTTTAATGTAATGCATACCAGCGCACGAGATGGTGCGAATGATCATTTTGTACCTACTTTTTTAAATTTTAAAATTGTTTGTAAAATCTAGTCCCATTTTAAGATATTATGATTTGTACAAAAATATTGTGAAATAATCAAATAGTGGATATATATTTTCTCCAACCTTTGCTGCTCGTTGACAATCCTACCATTTTTTCCCGAAATCTTTTACAACAATGGACATTGGCCAATGGTTAAACGAGAGAAAAAAAGAAAGCGGATAAAAAACTTTTATATCATCCGTCTCACATATCTTCATTTCGTTGTGTCGTTTGTAAATCTCATACCTACTCTTTTTTACTTCCCTGATACTTTGCGCCGTGCACGCCCCAACTGTATATCTCTCTCATGTGCTCTTAACCCCCACTATCTTTTGTAGGTACTGACTATTTCTCCCCGTATTAACCAAGACGTCATCTTTATAATATTTCCCTCCATTTTTCATTTTTACAGCGACCATGTTTAAACTTTTTCATGGATCCTACACTAGCGCTCTCGTGTGAGTGTGCGCGCGTATTATAAAACTTTAGTTTATCACTACGACTGGAATTTTGTGGGGGAAACCGTAAGTAATTCCATTGTATTTGACTGTGTATTGCAGACGGGCTGCTGTGTTATGCGTGTTTTACTGAATAATATCTCGGGACAGTTTTATTATAAGTACATACCATAATTTTCTCCGTTTGATGTGACTTTGTGCGATATCTCGAATGGGCAATTGGACTAGTCATGTTTCTGCGACATTTTGTGTGATGTTGAATTGCCACATGAAGTTTTAACGCTTTTGACCGTAGATATTACGAAATTTCGGCGCCTTCATTAAATCAACAAATTCGTAATATGTCAATCATGCAGATATGACTGACTAATTTTATATTAAACTGAATGTTTCGACAAAACTGTTTACACAAGACCTTCGTCGACCCTTTGGAATTCCTTTAATAAATGGGTACTCTGATATTGAGACCGATTTTAGTTAGGAATCTGGATATAATTGAAGGGAACCTAGAGGCAGAATACATAGTTTGGGATTGATTAGTCGATAGCAAGTATAGACTTACTATTTCGAATTGCTAGTTTATTGTGAAATGGTATTGTCATTGATCACTTTTGGGATAGACAATCAAACAGTGCATTCATCATAAATCGCGTGAAATATTATAGGTTTGTTTAATTGAAAAGTACCTACTTCGTAAAAATAGTGTTTTAGATAGTTTGAATTGAATTTAGTCGGAATATTAATCAGTGTTAAATTCCGAATCAGACTAATACGCACCCGCGATTTCATTTCCTCCGAGAAAATCTCTTCCAACCATCCGAAGGCTCTAGGCGCGGGTTCGATAGGCAGAATGATAGACTGTTGGACGTTTTTTAATCCGCGGAAATGGAAATTAGTATCGGAGTTATATAGGAAAGTGTAATTATTTTGTGTAGAATACTTGGCAAAATTTATCTCTAATAATATCTCGGTGTAACGTGTCACAGTTTTGACACATATTTGTACATACCTATAGCGCTGAGCCGAGAAATTTAGAGCCTTGAATACTGTTCTTTCACCTTTTCTGCTTATGGAAACTGGTAAAGGCTTCTACTTCTTCTTCTTCTTTTGGTGTCATTTCAGATCCCCCCTAGCGTTGACTATTACCCGAGAGAAAGCGTTCTTCTCCTGGGCAGCCCGAAACAGCTCCCCAACACTTCTTATGCCCGTCCAGTCGCGTATATTGCGGAGCCACAAAATTTGTCTCCTTCCAACACCTCTTCGACCCTCTATTTTGCCCAAAAGGATCAGGTGGAGCAATTCATACTTTTCTCCTCTAAGCACATGACCCAAAGGCTTCTTGCAGAACTCAAAACGATCTCCTATAAAAAGTATGAAATAAAAACAGCAACTTATAATGTACGAGTAAAGGAAATGTATTATGGACTTCTAATATATTGAAAGAGTTTCACGGATTGTCTTAAATAATAATATAATAAAACTATGTGATAATCCTAACAATGTGGGCATTGTAGACAATGAAAAATATTTTATGTGTATCACGCCCGTAATAAAGCGATCGCGTTAACAAAACCCAAATAAATCTTCGACAGTTTCCAAAGGCAACGCAACGGTAATGTAATGATGTAAAGTTGGTACGAGGCGAGGCGAGGGACAATATTACACAGCCGATCCATTGTCCTATACCGACCGACGACCCGGCCAATTATTTAATGCCGAATGTTGAAATGCTTCATCTATTGTTCGTTCTGTCATCTCTTCCTTATTGTCCCCCTGCACATCTTCAACACCTGTACGATGAACTCCAAAGACCATTTTCTTCTTCCTCTTTCCTTGTCCTACTTTGGGTAGGGTTGGATCTGCCAGTCTTTCGGCGTCAGACTTATCTATCCTTCTAATTTTCATTAGCAACTGTCCCACACGATGATAGGCTATGGTTTCTGCGTCTTACGCTTCCACTGTCTTCGGTTCTGCACATCTTTTGGGGTAACTCCGTTGCTTAGCATATCCTGTGGTCATAACGGACATTAGTTTTCTTGAAGTTTATCTATCCGTTGTTTTCGGGGCTGAAATTTGGGATTTTTTATTCATGAGCTTGGACGTCCTTTCCTGTTTTCTGGGAGTGATAGAGCAGTTGGGAACTTTTCCCGGTAAAAATATATATACTTGTTTAGTATTCGATGCAGTAGCTAGGTTGATATACAATTCACCAGCCCACATATCACCATTGCTAATAGAGCTTCGTTAGTTGCGGATATCGGAAAGGATTGAGTAAAAGATATGCTGGATGGTGCACAAAGCTATTCACGGACGTGCTCCAAATTACCTTATGAATCTTTGTGTACCAGATGATCCGAACCAAAAAAGATATACGCTTCGATCTGCAAGTAATGCGGCCATGCATCGTCTAAAAGATCATAATACGTGTCGAATGACGAACTTTGGTGAAAGAGCATTTTCTGTAGTGTGTCCGGTTTACTGCAATATGCTTCCATATAGTATAAGATCAATAGACAGTGAAAGTGTATTAAAAAAAGCGTCAAAAACGGCGGTTAGCGTTAAACGGCGTTAGCGTTAAAAGCGTTAAACGGCGCTATACAAATGACTTATTATTATTATAATTAAAAACTTATTTATTTAAAAACAAATATAGTGATTAATTGATTATTACCAAGTTTGATTTCTTTCTCCAGGGGTGCAAGTCTGACCAAACCAAAACCCCAGTGATTACCCATATCATGGATATAATTATCATATGGAGTTCTATGACATCTTAAGATATTATAGAACTCTAAATAATAATTATATCCATGATATGGGTAATCATGAGGGTTAAGTACGTACAGATATATGAATTAGTAAATAAATATTTTCTTATCGTCAAACGGATGTTTATATTTGATCGAATTTGTTTCGTATACCGACCATTTGTCAAATTTTGTTGGCGATTCATTGACCGTATTTGTTATTATTTGTCCTTGTATCCTTACAAACACATTATATTATATAGATATCAGATGCGTGTAAAGAGCGTAGCACATAAATAATATGATTTTGTCGTGTTGGGGGTAAAATGTGATATAAACGACGGCCATAACACACCGTTATCCATAAATATTTGATTGGCCAAATGTCCGTCCGTTCGTCCGGCCTACCGCGTGAATCACAGGGGGTTGAATTGCGAAAGTGTTGGTAATGGCCCAAATTACCCTCTGAATAACGCAACACAGGTGTATAATGTGCTTTACGGTGAGCTATCAAACAATATAATGTAGGTAACTATGTACATAGTGATGGTAAGTGATCAAACCTACATGATAGTAAGTGTTCACACACACGATGCCAAACGATCATCATGTGATTAAACTTTGTTTCATTTAATCAAGCCGCGAATTTCAAAATTTCAAGAATCTATTTCTTCTATGCTTGGCCGGTGCGAAAATGTTTCTTTTTGTGACATAAGAGTGAGGCGATTGATGATTGAGTTACATATTCGATTACTATCAACACACTCTTCTTTTTCTTCTTCTTCGTTTAGTAGACCTAGTTGGTCTGTTCTTCAGAAACTATGCCTCCTGGGATAACGATGTCCAGCTATCCTTCCATCTCTTGGGTGGTCTACCGGGTAGGCGGCGGTCAGAAGGAATTTCATTCGCCGCTATATATGCAAGTCTATCACTGTCCATCCTGGCTACGTGGTCCCTCCAATGTCTTCTTGCAACATACTCATTTTTTTAAATTATTTCATAACGACACTTAACAACAACTAGAGATACAACATTAAGTCCAATTTTAATTACCAAGAACTAAATACAATGTTACTGAATGTTTTAATACGATATAGTAATTACATTTACATATCTCAATTACAATTTTTATCATCGTTTTTGGCAAATTTTCGCAGTCCGGTATCGCTACCTTGTTATTTCATAACATCCATTATTAAAACATCATTTTTTTATCATTCCATGCTATTAGCGGAGGATAATACCTATTTTTTGCTTAATTTTCATGAATTTAATTGAAGCGAGTAGGTCCACTGGTGTTTCAATGTTATCTAAACACCTCTCTAGGCATCAAAGATACATTTAACATAATCCCAAGTTAAATTTAAATCACGCCACATCATGTTGTGTATCAAAATGATTGACTGTGTCTTTAAAATTCATAAAACTGAGTTCGTGGATAATTGGATGCAAAGATAATATTGTTATAATACACAGGGTGTTGTCTTCCGTACCTAAAATATTTTAAGGAGGATGAAAAATATAATTTTTTCTAAGGTTATTAAATATCAAATTCCAAAAGGATGGACAGCAAAACAAGTTTTTGAACCAAGATTAAAGTGAGTTTTACGAACCAAGATTAAAGTTAATACTTTGATTTCAAAAAATTGTGTAATATTTTAGTGCTTTGATACTAACATGACACATTTTTATGAAATAAAGTACCTACCTGTTGAAGCGATCTAAATATTTTAATTTTTTAATAATTTGAGTAGGCCAGTTTTTTGGGACAAAATTTCATTGTCTTTTATTTTCAATAGGCCATATATCCAAAACGGTTAATTTTTGATTAGTAAAACATTTAAAACCTTTTTCATGCGGAAGACAACACCCTGTACATGTACTTACAATTGAATTAACAATTCCTTCATTGTTTTCATTTAACCTGACCGAATTAAAAATTTTACGGTGCATGATTTATTGCCTTAATTTCGTAGCGAAAAAAAAAACATGGTGGATAATAATTTGAATCCAAGATAGACTTCATCTAACGAACCAGTACAGAACTCGTTCCTATTATGCAAATAGGTTGAGACTTCTGTAATACTGAAGCTAGTTATTCTGTTTATAAAGAATTAAGTAAAAGTGAAAAGTTGTAAAATTGTAGAGTAGTTTTTTCTAGGTATATGGATTTTGTTTGTTTTACTATATTGATATTAAATATGATATTTACTATAGTAACATTTCGCTCAAAAATTGATTCAAAAAAGTTTCCGATATCGTCACATTTACTGTTTAAGGAGTGTAATTTTATGACTGTAAAACAATTATTCATGATGTGCAAATTTTATAATATTATTGAAACTGCAGACAGAACTCAATAGGATCATATCACTATCGATCGGTTATAACCTTACATTGTAAAACTGTAAGTGCAACAACATCATTTGGTTAAAGTAAATTTTTAATCAAGCTCCTTTTATGTGCAATGTTCTACCCGAAAACTTTAAAACAATTTCGTCATTCATGTCAGTCAAATATATAAATAAAAACTTCATTCTTACAGAAGCAAAACACGAATTACTTTTATTTCGGTTATTACTGGTGTAATATTTTAACATATTTAGTAATTTAGTTAATAATAAAAAATAAAAATAAATACCTCGTTGAAAAATTTATAATCGTGATCTTGATGAGGGAATCACTTGATAATAAAGAAAATATAAAGAAAAATTTACATGAGAATTCGAATTACTCGTTTTTCGGTTATTACTGATGTAATATTTTAACATATTTAGTAATTTAGTTAATAATAAAAAATAAAAATAAATACCTCGTTGAAAAATTTAAAATCGTGTTCTTGATGAGGGATTGATAATAAAGAAAATATAAAGAAAAATTAACCAAAAAATGTTATACATAAACGAATATCGTTAAAATAGAAATTGGTTAATTGAAACAATATTTGTCATTTCATCAAAATTATTAAAAAAATAAATCATATACCACTTCATACAGCAATTTAGATTGTTAAGTGCATTTCTAGTTTTCATTTGACTTTATAATTATAAATCATAGTGTGTAGGATTTTTTTTCAATGGTGTCATTTGAATGAAACCTAAATAATTTCTTTGTCGAAAACTAATCGATTGGCAGTCGTAGATTTCTTTTTTTTTATTTTTTAATAAAAAAATGAATATGTCCTTGTTAAACAAGTACATATACATCTTCCTACGTTCCCTAAAATAAGCAAATAAATGCTTGTGGTGAACGAAATCGGTCGAGGCAGGATTCGAACTCGCGACCACTGGATTACTAGTCCAGCGCGCTAACCGCTCTGCCACCGACCCATCTAAATGTATCAACTTTACCGAGAAATGCGTTAGTTATTTTTAATTCATTTTTGACAATCAAACAATTCTTCGACCCAAGATGATATAAAATGATCACAAAAGCGGTTTTAAATTTGAATAATTATTTCGGTTAAAATAAAAGCGGTGCGGTAAATTGCAGCGGATCTGAACATGCGATAATATCCAATTCGACGTCTTGTCTCAGATGTAAATTGAAACGCATGATGGTGATATGTCTTTTTTTCAATAAATACAAATTTAAGCATTACCGTAAGGTTGATATTTCAACAACAAATTAGTGCTTTGAGCACGTCAACCAATCGTTGCACGTTGGTGGGCAAATACATTGCGATGTGTGCTCGGCTGTGGTGGTTCGGGAGCACTTTGTAATTTTAATAGCTTTTTACTTGACAAATAATTATATAGTTGGGATGGATAATTACACATCAGGTGCTGGGTGCATTTGACCATAGTCGCTAACGGAACGTTGCTAACATCATGTTGTATGTATGTAGGAAGGTACTGTACTTATTATGAACAATTATGTTGAGCTTCATTAAGAAAATGCCTAGGTTATTTTTTGCATTCACCGGGACAGACTTGTAAAACATTAGGACGGAATGCGTTTTATAGCTCAGATGAATCAACTGAACAGATTCATGTTCAGTTAATTCATCAGCAAATCAAATAATTTTATAATTCATATTTTATCTATATGAAATTTCACGAAAACTTCCCACGAATTAATTGCTTCTCTGGGCTGGAAACACAGGTTAAGGAGGCATATAAACCTAAACACCCCAATTTTAAATCAAATTTCTCAAATATGTTAAGTGTTTTCAACATTTATCTAGTGAATGTTCGTTGCACAATTTCAAAATTCAGCCTAAATTCCCCTAAAAAATTTAAAAATATCCTTTTTTACAGATTTTTTTTATTTTAAGAATAACAAGGAAAAACGTTATAAGGATTAAATGTTTCTGTCAATCTCAAATATGCGTCGGATCATAATATGCGAAAGATCCGCCATTTCGAAATATTTGTATGACGCGTTAATCAAGTTTTAAACAACCTCTCGACCCGTCCTAACTTGACTTCTACTAAACAAAGGTGTAATAAAGGTAGTCACGGTTTATAAGTAAACTTTTTCGTTAATCACCCTCTATTACCAGGTACTATAGATAGTTTACGTTTACAAGACGGTAAGGAATTAAATAATTGCATGAGTTTTTTTTTAAAATATACCGACTGCAGAAGCTGTCCTAGAGTTTAGAGTCCCCGTTTTACGACGTTAATAGTGGTACCATTTGGTCTACAAAAAAGACCTGAATGAGTCTGTAATAGTGTTTCGCGTTTATGTAGGTACCAGGGATATTTATCGCTTTCTTTCTTTTTTTACAACATCGCTTAGCAGGTTCTGTAGCATTTATTCCGTGAAATCGCTAACATTTCCATAATGGAGTTTGAACTATGAACCAACAGTCGTTACTTCTTTTAAAAGCCCATCTGATTGATATATTGAAAAAAAAGTTAATTACGATTGTTTTTTGCTCTGTAAAACACCACCTTGCAATGGGTACCTACGTATCCGGTATCTACTATGAATCATATTGTTTTTACTCCTCACTAACCCAATACAAGAAAAAATAATTTATTTATATCAATCCCTCGACAATCATTTGCTCGATGGTATTTTCCATTTTATTTTTGAATATGGGCTTACAGTGTTGAACTTACAACCATATTGTGAAATATACATTGCCTTCATTAGCTTCTTTACAGCTCGCTACTGCTGTGTACTTTAAGTGTTCTTGTAACTCTTTTAACCCTGTAATTTAAATGTCAATTTTATGTATCTTCTAATGTAATCTATATATTTTACTTTTTAATTAAATTGATGAATCTAGCATTTACTTCGCCCACGCCTTTGTTCCGATAATGAGTATTTCGACTTGTTTAGACTCCTAAACGGCATATTAATTACTAGATTTGAATACGTTTCGTAATTTTAACGACTCTTTAAGCAAACATTCGAATTTCGATATTAATTTAATTACTCCGCCGTTTTTTTTTTGAACGTGTAGGCTTCCGAAATCTAAATACAACATTCAAATAGATAGCGCATTAAATAAAAAAAAGGTTGTCCGATATTTGAAACGACAATGTAATAAATTTTATCAAACGGACAGAATGCCTTTTTTTCCAAATCCAATCAAAGCTTACATAAAAATTTGAATGTAAAAAAATGATGTATGCGGATCTATGGGCAAGCTAGAATTAAACGGACACAGAATGTTTACGATTTTGACGATTACAAACTTGAATATAAATTAAAAATTATCTCAAATTGTATATCGGGCCGGCTGCGTATCGCAAAACAGGTGCCCGGCTCATGTAGGTAAAATTCTTTTCGCCTAGGCACACAGATCGATGGCCATTAAATAATATCAAAAAGTCATTTAATAGTCGAATCCACTTCTGGAGAATGATCTTGGGTCATCTGGACCCAGCCCGGTGCTCTATCATCTTCACTACTTAGCTTATTACTTGTTGAACGGCATATAGTCTCCAAACGCTGTTACGAGCATCCCTATTATTTTATTACTAGTTGCATGTAACACATGAGATCCAACTGTCGATAGCGATAGTATGTATAGTTGAAGAATATGTACCAAACTATAAACCCATAAATACAAATTATTGAATATTTTCAGATATTTTGTTTTCTATACAACATATGTAGGTATGTATGTCAAGATAGGATAGTATGGAGGAAGATCCTTTTTTCCTACCCAGAATATGAAAATAGCATGATGGTATGTATGTATGTTTGGAGATGAAGTATCAAACTATTAAGTCTTCTTGCATATTGTGTATAGGCGACTGCCATACAAAATGTATGAAGCGATGTCGTCACTAAATTCAATTTAAAAAAAAACGTTAAGATAATTGTAAAAGTTTATAATTGTAAAAGTTTTGGAAATATAGGCAGTTAAACTCAAAAATACTCTAAGTTAAAAATATTTTTCTTAATAAAAAATGTTTGAGAAACCCTGGAATTTTTTTGAATAAACTAATTTGAGATTTTGTGTTTTCTATATTTGTACAAATTTTCTGCGTTCTATCTGGTTTCTGAGATATATGGAAAAATAAAGTAAAAATTCAAAAGTTGATAACCCCTGATTAAAACAAAAATTCGAAATTCTGAGTATAAAAGTTTTGTAAGCCTATAACTGTTTATATATTCTTAAATTTTGGGCTCTGTAAATTGAGCGGATCAAAAGCTATGAGGGACGGACGGACACACACACAGACACACAGACACACACACAGACACACGAAATGTTCTACTCCGAATTCTGAGTAAATCCGTGTATGGAACATATATGCTGCGAAGCCTCTAAGTTGGTGTTTTTTGACTTCAAAGTTGGAAAAGCCGTGAAAAAAGTAGACCTCTGCATACAATTCTCGCGTATCCTGGCTTGATACATTGTCGATATGTTAAGAGAACAAAGTTCTCCTGAACAAATCGACAGTTGGATAAAATCTATGTTAGGTACATATTTTATATTTTAATGAAATTATTATAACTATAAGTCTTCTTTATTATCAATCGAACTGTTTTATATCTGATTTGTTTTTTTTATATATACAGTCATAGGCATTGGATTCAGGATATTTTTTTTCCAAGACCCGCCCCTTATGACCTCCCATCAACCTTCAATTCCACTGTCTTCTTTTAAGCACATCGTCACATTCTGTGTTAGTTGAAAATCTGCCTGAGGAGGGAACCGTCAGTTCCAATAGCAATTACAATTTGAATAACAAATATCGTTTATAATATTTTTTGTTAAAATGTGTCACAAAGTTATAATGTGTCAATAATTCGATATTTGAGAACAGGATATTTTTTACTGTCAACATACTTTAAACTGATTCAGAATATCATTCAGAATGTTTTCTATTTAATAGTTTCTGAAGTATTCAGTAGTCAAGTATTTCTAATAAGATTTGATTATTTTTAACACAAAATATGTAAACAAGAATGTAAACTTATAATTTTTTATGGATATATTTTTTATTGTAGGTACTTTGTCAAACATTGATTCAACCTGATCCTTTAATAGCAATAAAAATTTTACCGTATTTTTGCGAATAACTATGTTTGTTGTCTCACAAATTCAGACTGAAAAACGGTGAAAAATTGTCTCCATCTGGAATCGTATAGTTTTGGAGCTATTTCAACTATTATGGTTGAGAATCAATGATACAAGCGACATTTTGGTATCTGGTTTGATTAAATGATCGATTTCCGTATTTCGAGCATTTTTTTTATTATTTATTAATTTATAAAAATTACACTAGGATATATTATTTTAAATCATTAAGATTACACCATTTTTCTGTGAAAATATAAAAAATCACAAACAAAATAATTAAAATTTTGTAAATCGAAAAGAAAAAGAAAAATATTACATTCAATTGACGATAATATACTAGCAACATCAACTCTCCAGTTTATATAATTTTAAATATTGAAAAATTGTCAGGTAATCGGATAGTTTTGGAGCTATTCCAATTATAATGGCTGAGAATCGACGATACAAGCGACGTTTTGGTATCTGGTGTGATTAAATGATCGATTTTAGTATTTCAAGCATTTTATTACATTCAATTGACGATAATATACTAGTTACTTCAACTCTCCAGTTTATGTAGTTTTAAATATTGAAAAACTAGTACAGGAACTAGATAACTATATATAATTTTAATATTTAAATTACAAAATAAAACGAATTACCCACAGCCTAAGGTGATGTCGAAATAGCTCTGCTCATCATTGATTCGTAAGTATACGTTTTAGGTCTTCCATTATTTTATTACCTACAAATAATAATATAATATTATACAGGTATAGTGTTGCCGAATGCCAATGTTTGATGTTGATATTGGACTGTGTATTTGAAAACATGCTTTAATCAAATCTGGATCATATATAAAATCTCATACGAAGGATGCCAAATGAATGGATTCGTAGTTACAAAACTTCCCGAAGAAAAACATCTTGGTTTGTCAGATTCTGGTTAATTTTGAAGCAATGAATTTAAAACAAAATGAAAATCCAACATTACGTTTCAAAAAGAATATTTTTCATCCTTGTAAACGTATGTTAAAATGGGTTTGTTGTTATCCCAAATTTACCTAACTATGAAGTAAAAATTGTATTGATACTTCCACTTAAAAAAATAGCTGATAGAAAATACGCTTGGTATTTCGTAATGAAATATATTTTGTTTGATTTTTTTACTGTGTATTTTCAGAATAATAAAACTTGTTTACACTTAAACCATTTTGTCTTTTTCGAATTAAAATGAGTTCAAGTATTAATCAGTCTATTTCTTCGAACTTGGTGTGAGGTACTTTGTAGAAGTTCATTTTTAAAAAAATAAAAAACAAACTTTGCAAATATTTCTACTTTAGAACTTGCAAAATAAGTTATAACGTTTTCGAGCTTGCGCTCATCATCAGTCCATTTATTACTATATCAAAAACTAAAGACAAACTTCTTAACTAATTATTTAATATCACTAAGAATGGTGATATTAATTTCTTACAAATGGTACGATTATTTGAATAAGATTAATTGAATCGAGGCAACGAATTGATATTGAATCAAAATGGATAATGCGTCAAAGCATTACTGTTGGTCAAGTTATTTTGAACGATGCAAATGCTTATTATCCGGTGTAGAAGCAACGGAACGATTACTTCCAATTTCTCAATCGATTTTACCACGAGCAGGCCCAACTAAAGGAGGAGGTTGGATATTATAGCCGCTGCACCGCGTGCAGTTAGTTTTCAGTTGCAACTTGATGGATGCATAAAATGCAACGAGCAGCGTCCTTATCTACGTAATTATCTGTTGTGTATCGGGCAATCAGAACAACACAGGAGGTCGAAGATTTTTTTTTAAATTGATATAGAAATAACGTGACGTGACATTCTTCACAATCGGCGTGATTATGGATTGGCCCGCGTACGTTTATGTTATCCTATTCAGTGATGTGCATTTTTGCTGAATAATTCATATGCTGGTTGTTTGGGACAGATTTCATAATTAACTAATCTATTCGAATAGGTATATTTCTTCCAATTCTGCTTTAGGCATTATGGTCAAGAGAATGCGGATCTAATTGCAAGATATCTATGAATCATAGAGATAATTAATGAATCAATAGAAAAAAATCAAAATATTTCAAGTATAATAATAGAAATTAATGTATACTTCATTAATTTGTTTTATTGTAAATTTATGTCACTATATTCCTTGTGCTAATACAATTTAATAAATGTTCGTTGCAAAAATGTAAGAAAATGTACATAAAACACAGATAAGTTTCTTCAGTATCTATTATTATATTTTATTGCTCTTCTTACAAACAAATAATATTATATATGACACATGATTTTCTTTGAAAAACAAGAAGGATCAGATATCACTTCGCATGCTCCGTTTCGTATATTTCATAATATATTATGTTTTAAACTCTTTCCCCATAACTCTTTAATTTTAATTTTGAATAGTTTAGGTTGAAAACCGCCCGCTTCAAAGTTAACATTTTAGATTATCTGCGCTTTTGAATATTGTAAAATGTAATATAGTAGTTTACCGCTTATATCCTGTAGTTTGTGGCCTTCCGTGACGTTGTAAGTTTGCGGTTAGAAGAACAACCAGCTAAGGTTAATAGCCAGAAGAATAAAATTATCCTCGGAGTAGGTACCTATGTCTAATATCCAGTAACCGAAGAAAATATTATATAAAGATGTTCCTAATATAAAACATAATAAACGTTATCATTAAAATGTATTAAAGTTTTCTTTTTCGTCTAATCTTATGAATTTTTTATTTTTTGTATTTCGATGGGTCTGGGGTATCTATACCTGAGTAATCCAGTGATGGAGAGATCGAATCCCACCCTGCCTCGCCCGATTTCGTTTGCCTATAGCACAAGCATTTACGATTAAATTGTGGATTATTATGAGGGTGGAAATGTACTCTTCACAAGGACATATTCATTTTGTTTTAAATCATATCGAAAATCTACAAGAAGTAGGTTGTGCTGGGTCGCCTACAGCACCCGTTCCTTTTTGAGCTCAATTTTCAAAATATTACAAATTTATATAACATTTAATATTCAAAATCAACTTAAATTTTAATGGTTCGAGTCCTATAGCTTTATAAAATCAATTCCATTTTCTATGTTTTGTTAGTTGTTTGATAGCGAAATAATCACTTGACGAAATGATGTTCTAGTTTTGTATTTCGGCTCAAACAATTTAACGCAATGGTTAAACCCGAAATTTGGATGGAGATTGAACCAATTGAAACCATTTCCTATATTTAGACATCATTGATTTGTCAGTATTGCTGTTTTGATCGATAGCTCTTTTAACACTTGTTTTTTTATATTTGATTCAGAAACCACAGTGATAAAAACAGTTCTAAATCTAGAACGTAGGTATATTCAATTTTGAAGTCTGAAAATTATGCCAGGTTGTTTGTTATATTTTCGTTATGATAGTGAGAAGGTTTGCTGTTTTTATCTCAAGTTTCCATTTTGTCGAAAACATCATTACGGGCTTGTGATATCTGAAAAAAAAATCGGTCTTGCGAAAAGTGCAGTAAAGTTAAACGATATTCATAAGTAATTGTATATAATTTATTACTTTAGTGTACGCGCTGAGTATCGTAGGCGCAGGCGCTCTCCATAATTTTCTGCTTCAAGTCTCTCATTTTCGATGAAGTATCAATTACAAAAAAATATGCTTACCTACTTCTTGGCTACAATGTTTTATGCGCCTGTGATATTATTTTTATTTATCTGGCATCTGTATCTTAAATTATTATTACACAAGAGTGCGTCGTTATATCTTCGAGCATTTATTTCTATATACAGAGTAAATAGAAGACTTTGTTACAAAACAACCAACATGATTGTAAATATACATTCTAGTATAAATGTATCTTTACGTTTTTATGGAAATCTAATAATTAACGGTTAGTAAAGACACTTGAATATTTGAAACAAAGTTAAATGAAATGTTAGTTTTTTATTTATTTGGTCAGATGGCAGTAGCTTCAATGTAATAACCAGACCCATATTCCAGGATATAATTTATTTATTTATTTCGACATATACATTGTTTATTAGTATTGTAACTGCAATACCCCACTAGGTAAAAAACCTGTGTCGGGGCTAAAGTATCTTAAAACAGTGATATTGATAAGGTGGATGCCAAACATCAAAACTAAAGTGAGAAAAATTATATAAAAAGATGAACTTGACAAAAATAATAATTCCAGGATCATGGTCAAAGCGTACCCCGATAGAAACGGGACAAAATCGCTAGGGGGAAATAAGAAAGAAGAATTTTCGTAACTTCTTGAACATATTATAATAATAAACACTCCCTTACACCCTGCGCAATTGGCGAGATTATTGATTATTATTATTTATTTCTTCCAACTAACCAGTGTTTCCAATCTAAAGAAGCAATATTAGCGTGAGAAATTAATTTAAATAATTTTCTCCCCTGCTGAGGATCGAACCCAGGACGCCTGCACAGAAACCAAACAGCTTATCAACTGTGTCACGGCGGTCGGCAAAGTTTAAGTAGTCGGCACAGTTAGTCGGTATTTTTAAAGTGGCATGCATATACACAAACATTGGATTTTTTCCCTGTCGGGAATCAACTGTATAAGGGACGCTGCTTTCATTGTTTACAAAAAAAAAAACAATTTCTCAATAGATGTCGTTACAAAAAATTTTCTTCGTTACTTCATAGATGGCGATGGTGAAAACAGCTATATTAAAACGATCTGTTTTTCATTATTAAAATATATAGAAATTTCAAAAATTGCATTGATAAGGAGACTCAATAAAAAGGCAAATTTGTTGATCGTTGCGCAAGCGCATAAAGTGATCACGCAAAACCAGCCGATGGTAGGTCGTAAGCCCTGTTGGTGCCTTGATTTCTTGGTTCCCCTATAATATTCCAACTTCGTCTCTATGACGATGGTGAAAATTTGTCGAAAAAAATTGTAGGTACATTTTTATTAATATTGTTTTTTATGGGAGTTATAGAACTTTTGAGAGGAAGGGAATAAAAGGTTGCTGGGGTCTAAGATGTGGAAATGAACAACAGGCGAACCTGTATAATACCAATATGAATGTTGACGAGGCGATGAATGTGCGTTCTGTTCTCTCTGCTTATCCCGTGAGTACGTGATTTGTTATTGGTTTTGAGCCTGTGTTTATTTCTGTCTGTGTTTTCAAATTTTTGTGTAGAGATTCGCTTTTTATTTTAATTTTGTTTTCTTTTATGCATTTTTGTTTCTAAACCACATCGCACGCAGGTACGTCCCCATGTTTGCGCGCTTTTTTCGCTGCAGCCCGGAGCGCTTGGTCAGCCAAGCTGAAAATTTGTCTCCACGTTTCCGTGACGACTGTGGACGTGTCGAGATTGTCACGGAAAACGCCATTATGAGTAATTTGCAAGATGTCCCCATCGTCAGCTATTATAATCAATTATGTTCGTGTTATATTTCCCAGCACACCAGTATCATAACTTACGTAATGGCTAATTTATTTGTTTTTGATAACGATCTTAATGTCGTTCCTTGGTTATTATCCATGACTGAAGTGCGCGAAGTACCAGTCCTAGATTTATTAATTGACTAACTTCTGCATACCCATGCGGATTTATTGTCATTCCGCATTACCTCTTTTACCAGTCAGATATTATGTAGTTGGTGTCTTTTGGAAATGCACCTAACGTTTTCAGCATTTCGTTATCATTGAATGAAATTTGTCTTATTTACTAAATAGTTTACAAATGGAGCAGAATATTTAAATAAATAAAATAATGTCTTAATAACGCAGCCATGTATTAAGGGGGCATATCAACTTAAACACCCCAATTTTAAATCAAATTTCACAAATATACTAAACAGTGTGTTTCTAAAAAAATTCCATTAGTATTTTCAACATTTTTCTAGTGAACGTTTGTTACACATTTTTGAAATTCAGCAGTAATTCTCCTAAAATGATTATCAAAAATATCCTTTAGTACAACTAAAAAATAATAGTACCTACCTATACTTCAAAGATTAGATATAAATTAAAGATCTTTTCTATTATCGCTGGCGTAGTGGCTAGATTAAAAACTAGGTATTTAAAAATAAATTAAATGTGCGTGTTTTGAAGTTGTCTTTTTTACAGACCATAATAAAATATTATTTATCATCATCATTGTCTGAATGATCAAAAAACGTTATAAAACGATCGAGCTGTTTTTTGTTGCGTTCTTTCATACCCATAGTTTAAAAGACAGCGTTTGTCTGATTGGGAACATGTGACAGCAGGAGACCCAATTACAGTAATTGCATTAAATTATCTCTATGTTCTTCCGACAGCTACTTAAGGAGGTAGGTAGATATTGAAAGACAAAAACAACGTTCAAATAGGAATTATCTTCGTGTCACGGACATTCAGAATATTATTCTCTACACACTGGCCGATGGACGGGGCTGTCTGATGCGATTCTCACGAGAATTAGAAACTACATATGTAGGTAACTTATACAAGATAATTTAGAATAGGGGATTTTAAACAAATAATAAATACGCTTTTGAAAGATATTAATTTAGAATCACGATGAGGACAAATGACAAAACAAACATTGATTAAACCGAAATGATTTTTACTAATTTGATGATTTGAAGAAAAACATTAGGAAATATAAGTCGGTTTTCAAACTAAAGAAACACTATCGTTGTTGCCAAACATCTTGCACTTTTAACCGAGAAGGGTGGCGATTAACAACAAAGCAAAAAGACGCAAATTGCAAATTTTCTTGTTATATTATTTAAAAAAATAAATAAACAAATCAGACAATATACCTACAAATAAATAAAATGATGCATACTTTATTATATTGGACCAACTCGTCTTAGAATGATCAGTTTAAAATCATCAATGTGACTTTTACCTATTTTCTTATGCTGTACTATTCTAGACTGGCGGTATTTTTTCCATACGGCAATTTCTATCTAGATAATGAGTGAAATTGCACTTGTGAGTAAACATCATCATCTCCTGCCTCTGTCGTAGTTCATCCGAGGTGAACGTTTAATAAGACGAAGTTTATCAATCAATAAGGGAATTATAAGTATTATGCCTGGTTTGCCCTTCTTATCATCACTCACCATGATCTGCGAACAGTTAATGAAAATAGACATAAAAGTACATTAAAGAGGTTATTATAATTATTTATTACTAGAAAAAAAAACATTGAAACCAAGGAACCAAGAAAAATAAAAAAAAACAATTATTTGTAGTAAAAATAACATAATATTAGATAGGAAGATGATGAAATAGGAATCAGTAGCCTTACTCTGTATATGTACTTATCGGAAAAAGAACTTGAGCCAGTAATGTGGGTGTGCAAAGTGCAAATTTGTATATTTTTGCTCGGCTGGTATATGTGCAAACCGGTCCCCTCCACGCCAAAAAAGTTGATAGAAACTATGCACTAAAAACCGATCCTATTTTCGAATTTGGGTTTTGAACTTACCAACCTGTCTACTATTACGATTAAACATATCTGCCTACATTATTATCCGTTACAAATTACTTTTCTCAAATACCTAGGTATGTGAAATAAGTTTGAAGAAGTCTTAAATGTCCGGATTGTCAAGGCGTATTATTTTGAGAGTGAAGATGTTCCATCTAATAAGATTTAATTTAGTTTTTATGACGTAGATACTAAATAATTTTGCATCCATTTTGCTACAACTCGAAGATTCCACGTCCACGATACACATCCGATTTTTGTAATTGAAAATTTTTCTATAAAAAATGTAGATGATTAAAACTGAATGTTTATTAGATGTTCTATTAATGCGAAATTAGAACGGTACTCTGATAATTTATTTATACTGTAATGTACTTTCTAATATACTTTAAATGTTTTTTTAAGCCTAATTGATATTATTATGTACATAATATTGATACTAAATTACAGTATTCTTACTAATATTTCCTTAGGCCTATGTTGTTTTTAGCCTAAGTAGGCACCTGTCTGTACTACAGACACAGCTCTCAATATCGTCTCACCATACATATTATTATAATTACAGGTACGTTTAATATACAACGCACGTAACCGTTGTGAGATGGCTTTCTTAGCGAAATTGCTACGATGCAATAATTAAAACTCTTTACATAATGCGAATTTACAAAGTTGATAAGGACGTTATAATTAAATGAAATTACTTATTGGCTGGGAGCTGGCTAGGTTTAATTATTGCCCCTAGTCTTCCGTAACTAAATCCTAATAGGTTTATAGTTGTCTATGAGGTTGAAGAGCTTATTAATTTTGATAGAATATGGGTAGGTAAATTCCTGTTTCATGAACAAACAAGTTAACACAACATAACTTAATTTTTATTCATGGTTACATTTCCTAGGATTGATTTGCATCAAGCACTCCATGTCTCCACATATATCTGTTGTTCGCCAGCCTCTTTATCTCTTGGTAGCTCTTACAGTGCACAGAGCAGGCAATCTTAATATATATCATTACGATATATAACCTAACCATACCAAACGTAAAACAAATTAACAAAATATGTTTAAATTAACACATCAAAATTATACAAATATATATCGTCAGTGTCCAATATTATACATTTCACTCAAAAAATCACAAATATTCTCATAAGTATTTGTTTTGCTATACGCAGAATCAACCCACATTCTTTATAATAGTATGTTATTGAATTGGGGATAGATGATAAACTTGTTTATAGTTGAAATTGTTCGTGTAAACGAATAAAATATATTTATCTGCGGTCATATAGGCGAAATGATAAATGTAGGAAGTACATTGTTAAAAGTCCATCAATCCTTCACAATTAATTTGGCTTGACGTCACAGAAAGTGAATTAGATCCCACAATATATTATATATAATTGGTTGTTCAGAAAGTTATTGCGTTTTTTTGTGTTAATTAAGGACCAAAATTCAACCTAAGAGTATCAAATTTTAAATTTCGACAGAAAAGCTCTACGCCGAATTCGTGGTCTTGTTAAGGAAGGATGAGTTGTACAGTATTTATGTAGTTCTTCGAATCTAATCGCATATTATATTATATGTAAAAAGAATGTCAAACACTACCCAAGCAAATCATGAGAGAATAAGTCTAAGTTGGGAGGCTGGCAAAGAGAGATGCGACACAGCGCCTGCAAGTAAATAACTGGAGAGTTGGTGGCTAAAGTTGAAGATGGGCAAGGGTCGATTTGGGCTGTGGTAGTGCCATCGAAGAAGTTTATCATGAACGGCCGAATTTGATCAATTTTGTATTCATCAATCCGATGCTTTCAATTGGCCTTCTAAAACATGATGCATCTTCAACATCAATATTGCCGGAACGAAATTTTTCAAATTTGTTTAGGAACTGCCGTTTTTTCAATACATATTTTGCTTTCGACAAATAAGGCACCATACGAAAACTATTTTTCAGAATCAAACATTTCTTTTCCTATCAAGCTTCGCTATATTGGCCGACAAAATGCAGTAGTTTATAACAATGCGGCCTAGTATGAAATTGGCCCTGAAAAAGTACAATCAAGTCTTCAGTTGGGCAAAAACGAAATGACTTTCCTAACAACCTATTATATTATATTACCATTATTTTAATACAGAGTTCACGCTATTGCCCAAACGCCCGCATTGTTTTGTTTTCTCCAGTTAAACACTATTTATTATATGTATACGAACTTCTCCGGGATCTGGTTTGGTTTTTTCCCCACGTACGAAGGGTATAATTTTAAGGTCAGACTGTTTTAGGTTATCAATTTACATAATTTACGTGAGCGAGGATTACACAATACTCGTGGAATGGAAAATGGTGACAAACGACTGGCATATAGGAGTGATTGAAACTGACGTGCGTGATTAATTAGGACGATTTGAATATGTCGAGAGCACGCACTGATTGTTACAAATTTATGTGGGCAAACTGGGTCTACGTAAATAAGACTTGAGATTTTTCTTATTTTTTTTGCGTATTCATCGATGATTCTTCATCCTCCAATTTAATCATTCATTGATTAGTAAAAGTATTTCAATATTTTGTTTTTAGATCGTCAATTCCAAACGAAATTTGTGATCTTGACGGTATTGTATGGATTGAATTCGATTTACGACAACTCTGAAACCGATCGTCCGCTAGTTCGGTCTATAATAGGAGAAGGGACGACAGTGTTATTTTTGTATCTCGTGACGTTTTTGCCCCCATTTTACAAGCATCATCACAATAAAGAGTTATGGACATAGAACCGTCCATTTGTAATTTAGTCTCCGTCCTTAATGTGTCACTGACCAGTGTGGGCGGTGATCCATCACAATTACGATTAATGAAATGTATTGTTGAATCTCTTTTATTTTCTGTCACCCCGATAACAAACCGAAAATTTTCTCTCATTCTATTTTGTCTCTTCTTTTGTGGACCGTTTTTTTTCGTCTCGTATCATTCATTATTTTCGTCGGGGTGTGAACCTGAAATAGAATTAAAATGTAAAGACGTGAGGGTTAAATATTCGAAGGGATTAAATTCGAAATTAACATTCGTGCGCTCACAAAAGGGTTTTAATCAATTAAGGATTCTGCATTGTCACCATTGTGAAGTTTTTTCTACATGTTACGTAACCCTAAACTATGCTACGTAAGCTGAAACTATGTCTTATCTCGCATTAATTTGAAATTTAAATGGCGAGAGGCTTTTTAACTTCTGTTGGTTTTGTATTTCACATAAAATGTTTTGCATTTCAAGACGAGTTTTTTTTCTATAAGAATTCAACTATTTTCGTAATATAAACTATACTTTTGACAATATGACGGGCATTCAATTATATAACACATAGATTTTCGTATACTTACGACAAAAATAGCTCGTTAAATAATATATTCGTAACCAAACACGTTTGATGATTTTTAATAATATTTAAAATTTATGTTTTATTGTTAGTTAAATCAGTAGGCATTATGTATCGTGTTACTTCAATACCTCTCTGTGTGGGTTTGCTGCTTTGTGTAGGTTTATTTTTTAATCCGTTTCGCATGGATTGAATTAAATTCAATTGAATTATTTTATTGATTTATCTTCAATTAGCATTCGGCTGTATAATCACGGTCCCAAAATATTATGTTTAATGATTAATCTCGCTATGGATAACGGGTGTTTTTTGTGAAATGACTTTGAAGCGAACGGTACACTGTAATATTGAGGTATTGTGATGTCATCCACATTAATATCCGAACGTTATTCGTGCAGATTTTGTAACTAGGTACACGCAAGTACCTACCTTATTCATAAACGACGATAATGCTGTATGATCATCCGAACGAATTACATCACGTAGTTCCTTACAACTGAAGCGAAATGGGAAGGAGATCTTTTCAGATGCCGCAACCGCGGTCTAGCTCGGTATTTATAAACCCTTCAAACAATATGCTCTCCTGGTATCGCTCGCCTCCTACAGTGATACTTTTTTTGTGTTACAGAAAAACACAGGAAAAGTAGGAGGTAGGTTCGCCTGTGAGATTGATTTTTTTTTTCTCCTTTTCAATCGTTCGTTTCAATATTTACAGTTCTAAATTATTGCAAGGTTCTCCGCTGACAGGCGATTCATTTACATCGCATGATTTATATGTCTTCAGGCATCTGTTGACGGGTTACATACAAAAATTAAACGAATGATTTACCTCTTGTCGCATTTTAACTCTGTTGGTACCTATATTGAAGTAGTGTTTAAATTAACTCCGCGTATACCTAACTTATAATATCGATTTCTTTGTTTAAATTTTGTTTTGTTGCGTGTAGATATTGTTAAGGCACTCTCTGTAGATTCTGATTGATAGAGGTTCACGCCTAATTTTAAAGCCTCTATTAGCTTTCTAGGAGTGAGAGGTTTATTACGAGGCTTTTGTCGAGAGTTTTATCCGTTCATTATTCGTTTCGAATCACGAATGTTTTCTTTTGTACAACAATGGATGATGGAATCGCATCAATGGAAAAAATGCGATGCAAATAAGGTATATCAAGTTGGTACGCCCACACCATCAATACACGTCAGTTGTTGTGTCGGAGAAGTAGGTACCTGTGTCGCCATTGTTATAATTTCTTTATAGAAAAAAATAAATCATCATCATGAGGAGGCAGGGGACGTCGTGTCTGCTCTACGTATGAAAAAAACCAACAGCGACAATGAACATATTACAATGGAAATGTCACATTGCGGTGAAAAGTGTTGCCCCGGTACGAAATAGTATTTGAACCTTAATTTATTGTTATACTCTTTAGATATACATTACATTGTGTGAACTGTAATCGTTAGTTTTGAAAATCATACATATTTTCTTGGCAAACTAAATATATTATGTTTTAAATCGCTTGCAGCCATGCCGAGTTCTATAAAATAACATTTTTTTCCTTTATATATCTACTAACTTATAATAATGTTATTTTTTCTTTTTGTTGCAGGTAAACCTTCAAGCTTTTTGACTTCACAAATAGTACTGTTTTATTGGTATTGGAACGATTTTGTATGAACCCTTACATATGAAGTATAGTGGTATGTCTTTTATTTTAATTTTTATATGTCAATTTTAAATGAAATATTGAACCCTGAATGATTTTTTGTTTATTTGCGTCTAAAAAAAAAACAAATATGATCACTGAGTTTTTTTTTAAATTTTATTTTAGTACATTCAACTCTTGTTGCTTACATTAAATTGTATCATAAAGTGTCAAAAACACTGCTTTACACGATAAAGACAATAGCATATTGTAATATTTGTGTCGTAAAATTAATGTAACATTTCGTACTTTCAATATTTCGTATTTTCTGTACACTTTGGAATTTAATGATAATAATAATGTTATATTATAAACTTTGAAAGTATTCGTGAGTCACGATTCCAACCAGCGAACAATAATATAACATTTTAATATTTAGGATGAAAATTCTAACTAATAATAATAGTATCAAAGGAAACAGCAAAATTGTTATTACGTCCGATTCCATAACTTTTGAAGAACGTTCCGGCTGAAATAAGTGCGTTCCTATTCAACTTAGTTCAAGTATAACGCTGAAATAGGAACGTTCTTACATGAATTTAGTCACGAATTAGTTCAATTCCATATTCTCTAACCGCATTTTAGTCGAATCATGTGTCAGAACGTTCATTATTTTAATTCACACCTAATTGGAAGCGTACTAGTTATTTTCACAGCAGTCCGAGATATTTTAGCTAAGTTGAAAATATTAATTGTGTACGGAAAATAAAATGGACTATTTACACATTTTGCGTTATGTTGAAAATAAAAACCAAAGAATATAAGTGCAGAAAACAATTATGAATTTGTTTCATCGACGACTAGATATTCTGTTAATAATCATTGGTTATATTATGCACATATGAAAAAAATTGATCCTACAATAAATAATTTGTCTTTACGTTGTAATGTTACTTTGTTGAATATGTTCTTATCTTTGAAAGAGTTCGTATTCTGTATTCTCGACAACTCCAGTTCAAACAACCGCTGAAGATCTTTTTCCTTACAAAGTTGTTGTATGTAAAACGAATCCAAGTTATTCAAAGCATGGATCACTATCAAAACAAACCTTCTAGCTCTGGAGATTCGCAGACGTTAAGGTTATTTGATAGTATTTTTTTCTAAACCACAAATAAACTGTTTTGCTAATTCATTAAACAACATTTTAAATCTGGAAATGTCACTGCTCCAACACTAGACTTGTATTAACTGTCGATTCTCTAACATATTATAAAGGTACTGTTAGAATAATCGTACCTTCTTCTGCCTTTTTTCCTCAGCAATTGTTCAACATGATAGTATTTTTTTCTAAACCACACTTGATTGATTGCCCCGAACTTACAAGCCTAATAAATTATAGAGTCCCTACTAGACCCACCAGACAGAACGAACTTTTCAAAATCACCACGTGTAAAACCAACTCTTACAAAAATTCATTTATCAACCGAAGTTGCTATTCTTATAATCAACTTTTTAACTCAATTGACCCTTTTCATTTAAATATTGATACTTTTAAAAAACAAATCCTTTCCGTATTATATTACCCCTTAACGGCTCCCTAACTTACTATAACACATAAATCCTCTCACACTCACACATGCACACACACTCACTCACACATACACACAATCACACGCCATATTATACTAATTTTCAAAATATCTTTTATACTGGATAAATATCTTTATACTACTAAATTTATATTGGATTTTATTTATTATTTTGTAAACTAACCATTGCTGTAGATAGGTCACCCGCACATTAATGTTGAAATTTAATGAATCATCGCACGGTCGTAAATGCAGTGCCGTTGTAGGTACCCACTTACAATACATTGATTTTTATGTGACCCCTTCAGTGACGATGTGGCTATATTTTCATTATTTTGTATTCATGCAGTTATATATATATATATATATATATATATATATATATATATATATATATATATATATATATATATATATATATATATATATATATATATATATATATATATATATATATATATATATATATATATATATATATATATATATATATATATATATATATATATATATATATATATATATATATATATATATATATATATATATATATATATATATATATATATATATATATATATATATATATATATATATATATATGTTATATTTGATGTTTTCACGGGTGAAATATGTTATAATATTTTTATCTCGGTTTTCCCGTGTCAGTAGGTCTTGACTAAGACCATTTGTCTTCCGACGTTTCGCCTGAATATCACCAGGCATTTTCAAGGACTTAACGAAAAGCACGCGCGCGACACACGTCTACTCACACGTATATATATATATATATATATATATATATATATATATATATATATATATATATATATATATATATATATATATATATATATATATATATATATATATATATATATATATATATATATATAATATATATATATATATATATATATATATATATATATATATATATATATATATATATATATATATATATATATATATATATATATATATATATATATATATATATATATATATATATATATATATATATATATATATATATATATATATATATATATATATATATATATATATATATATATATATATATATATATATATATATATATATATATATATATATATATATATATATTGTAATATTTTTATCTCGGTTTTCCCGTGTCAGTAGGTCTTGACTAAGACTATTTGTCTTCCGACGTTTCGCCTGAATATCACCAGGCATTTTCAAGGACTTAACGAAAAGCACGCGCGCGACACACGTCTACTCACACTGAAAGCTCACCGTCAAGTGACTCGTAGCGTGCAAGATGGCCGCTTATGTCAAATATTGTTAGCGCGACGTGATTGGCTCCTTGTGACACGCCCACCTGCTGTCGTGTTCGTTGGTAATAATATTTTATCATTATTTTTGTGGTGTGATTTATTGTTAATTTTAGTTGTGACATTAATATTATTATTGTTGTGTTTTGGGGTTATTTTCGCTATGGTATTATTAATATTATTATTGTATTGTTTGTCATATAAAATGTTCTTCCAGGTACTAGGCAAACGAACTCCGTCGTCCCGATTGTTCATTATATCCCTTCTCTTATATGTATATTTCTATAGCTTCCCTGTAAATTCTGAGAGGTTCACTGTTTAAACTTGCTATTATTTTTGAATGGTCAAAATCTATTGTATGTCACAACAATAATAATATTAATGTCACAACTAAAATTAACAATAAATCACACCACAAAAATAATGATAAAATATTATTACCAACGAACACGACAGCAGGTGGGCGTGTCACAAGGAGCCAATCACGTCGCGCTAACAATATTTGACATAAGCGGCCATCTTGTACGCTACGAGTCACTTGACGGTGAGCTTTCAGTGTGAGTAGACGTGTGTCGCGCGCCTGCTTTTCGTTAAGTCCTTGAAAATGCCTGGTGATATTCAGGCGAAACGTCGGAAGACAAATAGTCTTAGTCAAGACCTACTGACACGGGAAAACCGAGATAAAAATATTACAACATATTTCACCCGTGAAAACATCAAATATAACATATATATATATATATATATATATATATATATATATATATATATATATATATATATATATATATATATATATATATATATATATATATATATATATATATATATATATATATATATATATATATATATATATATATATATATATATATATATATATATATATATATATATATATATATATATATATATATATATATATATATATATATATATATATATATATATATATATATATATATATATATATATATATATATATATATATATATATATATATATATATATATATATATATATATATATATATATATATATATATATATATATATATATATATATATATATATATATATATATATATATATATATATATATATATATATATATATATATATATATATATATATATATATATATATATATATATATATATATATATATATATATATATATATATATATATATATATATATGTTATTATTAAGTATTTTGGGGATAACCCGCGTCAAATTATGATTCCCGAGAGAATCAGTCGTCTGCCGACGTTTCGTCTGAATCACATCAGACATTTTCTAAAGGCGCCTTGTTAATAAATTTTCGTCTCGAGGGATAGTGCACGCACGTCCGTTCGAGTCGAAAGCTTACTACCAAGTGAAAGTTTGAAAGGAAGCCGCGTCAAGTGTTAGTGGAGGGGTGGGTTTCCCCAATGACGTCATTATTGCGTTTTGTTTGGCTTCTAGTGACTCTAGTACTTAACGGTATATTGTTTACAGGTGGATTATCGGTTTTCGGCTTACTAAGAATTTTACTAATGTTTTTAATGTGACTATTGTTTGAAATATCGGTAGTTTGATTACTATGGTTTTTAAAAATGTTGTTTTCAAGTACACTTGTCCATGCGGTCGGGATTCGAATGCTATCGTCCCTGTTATTCATTATTCTGTTGCTTCTTTTATATGCTTCTTTTACAATATACCGTTAAGTACTAGAGTCACTAGAAGCCAAACAAAACGCAATAATGACGTCATTGGGGAAACCCACCCCTCCACTAACACTTGACGCGGCTTCCTTTCAAACTTTCACTTGGTAGTAAGCTTTCGACTCGAACGGACGTGCGTGCACTATCCTCGAGACGAAAATTTATTAACAAGGCGCCTTTAGAAAATGTCTGATGTGATTCAGACGAAACGTCGGCAGACGACTGATTCTCTCGGGAATCATAATTTGACGCGGGTTATCCCCAAAATACTTAATAATAACATATTTTGTACTCGCGAAAACCTTAGATTTAACATATATATATATATATATATATATATATATATATATATATATATATATATATATATATATATATATATATATATATATATATATATATATATATATATATATATATATATATATATATATATATATATATATATATATATATATATATATATATATATATATATATATATATATATATATATATATATATATATATATATATATATATATATATATATTTATATATATATATATATATATATATATATATATATATATATATATATATATATATATATATATATATATATATATATATATATATATATATATATATATATATATATATATATATATATATATATATATATATATATATATATATATATATTTTTTTTTTTTCTCTTATGTTATTTTATATTTTCATATTTACATGTTTTCTATGAATGCGTGTACGTGTTCTATGTGAAGTACTAATATATAATAGTCTGTAATTGGCTCAATTTATATGTATTTGTTTTATATAAAAAAAATTATACAGCTGTTGACTATTTATAAAAATAAATAAAAATAAAATAAAATAAAAAAAATGATTATGTGGTTTGCTTTCTGCGTCTTACGCTTTCACTGTCCTCGGTTCTGCGCCTCCTCTGGGGCCAGTTCTGCGCTGTTGTTTAGCATATCCAGCTTCGCCACTTTCCATCTGCGCTTTGGTCTCCCTCTGAATCTTTACCTGACACCTTTAAGTTTCGAGTTAATTTCCCTACATATTTCGGTGGTCTTCTACAAAAATGTCCATACCACCTTAACCTGTTTTCTTTGAGCTCCTCGGATTTATCGCACTCCCAGGATGTCTCGAAAAATCAGATTGGGATATGGTCATGGCTTACGTTTTTTTCTACATTATTGAGTGAACTCAGTTACATATTTTTCAGCTTTTTATTTCTCGAAATGTTTATTTTTTTCGACGTTGTTAGATTCCAATTATTTGATTCCCGATCTG